>JAVJIX010000096.1:1107500-1210000 GCA_036785185.1 Paratrypauchen microcephalus
AGTCCTTTATCTGAGCCTCTGGACCTTTGAACAGCAGTGGTTTAATTTTATTTTCTGTGGAAATGTGTTTATTTTTCAATGGAACGCTTCAAATCTCTCCCCCCGTGCAAAAACAAGGAAATGGATCAGCTGTGGGCTCTGAGCTCTGAGCGGAGTTTGGCCACGCCCCCACCCTCTACTATTGGCCATCTCTTTTCTCCTCATTTGCATTCAAGCAACAACGCCCAGAATAAAGAGTTTGAGAGAGATATTTATGACTCTCTCTTATCTCTGTTTCTCATGCACTGAGTGTTGATTTTGAAGAAGGATTCATTTACAGTATTAGGGAACCATTAAGGAGCCATATAAAAGCATCAAGAAGTACCATGTCATGGGATCTTTAAATTTGATGCTTTTTGTGGGAGTCTACAATGTAGAGTACTAAAACTAAAGAAAATGACAAGTGTCCAAACTTCTGACTGGTAGTGTATGTTAAGTGTGAGTAATATATTGCAATCATAAGATATAATCTCACCCGACAGCCTCATAACTTTTCTCGGAGGTCTGAGTAGTTTTGTCTTGAGAAGCATCATCATTATTGTGTGTGAAAATAATGCAGCACATGAGCCAGTTTATGAGGTCAAAACATTTTAATTAAAAAAAGAACTAATTTGTTACTCTCGCACAGACATAACTGTACAGTCACTCACACACAATGTGATACACTGGCTCTGCATTGGAACCAAATCATGCAGCCTCATAATCATACACAATCAACTCAACAGTCCAGTGTAGTCCCAAAATGAACAACTGCAAATACTGGCACGCTCATGTTTCAGCACATTCACTTTACAATTATCTACAGATTTGCAAAATACATACAATTTACAATAAGCAAAAGATTTCTTCAGCTTTCGGTTCTGTACTAGATGAATATGTTTTAACACAAATGATTTAACCTTGACGTGCCAAAACATGCAAAGCAGCTAGAAAGAGCACAAGCTCACCAAGGCTACTTTGAGCAGTGGAGGGCAGACTCAGGGTTATGGCTACAATAAAAATGTAAAGAAACATTTCTCTATTTACAAATGAATGTGACAAGGGGGAAAAAAAACTCCTTGAAAAAGACACAATCCCTGAGATGGACTGAGCAGCAGAATGTGTACCAAACAGGACAGCAGTGCCTATCAAACACTGCACAGATCACCTTGACCTTTGTTTCTCTCATCCTGTGGACTGGACAGCAGAGAGACTGATTATAGTCCCTGCTTGGCCTCTGCCTCCTCCTCGTCCTCCTGTCCCTGGTCCCTCTCCTGTTTGTCGTCCATTTCCTGGTCCTTGCTCTTCTTGCGTTTCTTCTTCTTGTGTTTGCGTTTGTGCTCCTTGTGTTCCTTGTCCTTCTCCTTGTGCTTCTTGTATTTCTTTTGCTTTTTATGTTTCTTTTTCTTCTTGTCCCCACCAGTGGCGTTCTCATTGTTGTTCAGGGAGGGGCTTCTTGAGGGCTGGCTGAGGGACTGGCTGGGACTACAGCTCTGCCCCCTCTCTGCTTCTGACCCCTCCCCCTCACTGTAGTCTGGGACAAATGCGGCTTCGTCCGTTTCCCGGGTCAGGTCTGAACATAAGCGCTGTCTTTTGGGCTCCGGCGCTCTGGGTTCTGAGCCACCATGTTTGTTTTCAACCGCCCGAGCTTCGTCTTTAGCCCCTTTTAACTCTTCTCTAATCACTTTAGCTTTTGTAGTTTTCTCAGCATTCTTTAGCACTTTCCCCTCCTCTTTTTTTGGTCTAGGCTTCTTGTCATCTTTAGTCTTCACTGGTTTAGGAGCTTTGAGTTGGCCCTCCATTTCTGTGCTCCTCTGGGACTCTGGAGAAGGCTCTAGGTGAGCGTTTGGTTCATTGTCCTGGCTCTCATCATCATCTTCCCACTTGGATCGGGGAGGGGCCTGGATGAGGGGATTCTCCACTCGAGATGGGCTGAGTGCGGAGCTAGTACTGGGGCTATGTTCCTGCTGCTCCTCAGGGGGCTGCTGCTCCACAGGTCTGGACGGTGTATGTCTTGGTTGTCTGTCTGTGTTGCGTTTGGACTCTTGTGATGACCTTGTGGCAGAAATGGAAAAATTAATAGTACGTAATTTTACATTTTTGAAATATTTTTAATACAGAGTTGGACAACTAGGGATTATTTGCATCATTAGTCCAAGATGAAAATAAAGAGGAAAAAAGCTATTCTGTCAAAAAAAAACCTTCTAGATTAGAGAATTCTTAAATGTCAATTCAAAGTTATCTCCATTTCTGAAGTTTTCCCTGAGGCACAGCTTTAGATTTCTTCCTTCCAGGTTTATTTCTAAGAAGGAACTTTATAAAAATTATAAAGCAGGAAGACAAGAACTTACCTAGAAGATGTCCCACCGTGCAGAGTGAGGACCTTGCGACTGATTCTGGGTCTACTCTTAGCAGGAGGCTCCTGGCTGTCTTTAGCTGAGTAGAAAAGAAGCAGGTTTAAAACAAGCCTAATGAGATGGCACAAGTTTAAACCCTTTTATACTGCTGCCACCGCTGTGTTCAGGAGGGCACACAATTACCTTCTCTTAGAGTGGCAGCTGGCTTCTCTCCTGAGGACACTGTTCTGTCTGCTCTGTCCTTGGAAACACTCCTGGGAAATAAGGAGAAATAATTACATATTAACATCTGTGTTTACATATTCAAGTGCTGGAGCATTTGTTTCTGCGTATGAATGTTTACATGAACATATGATTCCAGGGATTTAAAAGGAAATTTTTATGGGAGCACAGGACCCTTAATTAGTTTCCTATGACCAAAAATTTTAAAGCTTGCAAGTATAAGCCGCTTAGCATTATCACATCTCTTGCCCTTTCTTTAACCCGTTAATGGAGTCCTGCCTACAATGGTGACCTATTGCACATGCATTTGAAAGGGCAAACACAATGCCAGCGCACACAAGGGAAATTACCAAAGGAGAGGAATCCAAACACAAAAATCCTTTAAAAAGCCTACTACAACCTGCAATACATTTGATAGGCACAATTGGTTTTCAACAGCTGCAGCAAATTTGGATATTTACCCAAACATAAATATGCGTTTGTTTGGTTGAAAACAGATAAGAGCCTTTACACACATCCTTGTGTGTATGTAAGACAGTGTTTCCCAACCTTTTTTGTCTTGGGTACCCCCTGAGCCTTTTTGTCACACCTCGAGTACCCCCTCACTCATACGTATTGATCATTCTCCAAAACACAACAGATTATTAAATGAAAATCATCTTATTTCATCTCCTAAATTTGAAAATTAAATTCTCAGGCCTTTTCTATCTTTTCTTTAACACAAATTGACTCAAATTAGAATTAAATTTAAAAAAAAATCTCCCCCTGCGCCTGGCAGCGACACTGCCGACTACCCCCTGCAGTGTGCTCGCGTACCCCTGGTTGGGAAACACTGATGTAATGAACAGTAAAACCAACCTGTCCGATTGGTGCTTCCTGTCCTTGTGCACCACAGTGGGCTTATCTGGGTGGTCTGTCTGTCTTTTGGCCGACTTCTCTGCGATGGTCATTTTGTCCAGAGACACAGATCTCCCTCCACCAGAGTTCTTCTGCTCAGTCTTCTGCTCACTCCTCGTAGGGCGTTGTTCCTCAGTCTCCCTCTGGGCGGCTCTCTGGCTACTCCTGTCCCTGGCCCGCTCATACCCCCTGTCTCTGTCCCGGTCCAGTCCTGGTCCTCTGTCGCGACCCCTCTCTGACCCTGTGTCCCCAGCATCGCCATGTCCGACTCTTCTTTCAGCTGAAGGAGATGTCTCTCTCCGCAGGCTGGGCTCTGGGCTGTGTCTGTCTCCTGGTGGTGGAAGATTAGAGGAAAAGTTGCTCTTTTCTGGGCCAGGGGGGGGTGTATCAGCACTGCCTCTTCTGGTCACTTCTCTGTTCAACTTAATCCTCCTGGTGGGATTCACTTGGATCTAAACAAAAAAACAACATAGAACTTTTAGAAAATGGCAATACCAATGTTTTCAAGGGGTCATAGTAGAAATATTACCCCGTGAAGAACAAAACAAGCTCAGAATATTTGATTGGTTGTACCCACCTTGAGGTCTATAAAGGGCCTATGGCCTCGTTCTCTCTCCCGACTGGGCTCCCGACTCACTGTCACAGACAGAGGTCTATCTGAGGGGGACACCACCCGTTGGAGTGCAGGCTGATGGGGCACATGTGAGTGTGGGGGAAGCTCTCTGCTCAGTCCTGGTCCGTCTATGCGCCTTATCTTCCCTGGAGGGGGCCCAAGTAAGGAGTGACTCTCTTCTACCACCCGCCTGCCCCTCTCCATGGGGGACAGGGGTCTGTGGTGGATTGGGTATGGGAGCACACCTTCCCTTTGGGGCATGTCTCTTCTACTGCGAACATCGTGGCTCAGTCTATGGCTTTCATGCAGATAAGGGTCATTTGCAGGTTGGTCTTGCAAAGACTGTGGTGGGGTTTTAGACAGCACTTGCTTTGAAATGGTACTTCTTGCTTTATCCTTTTTTGGTGTAGCTGGATTAGCACCATCTTCAGTTTTGAGCTTAGTCTTTAATGGTTTTCCTGTTGCAGATGATGGTTCTTTCTTTTTGACAACGCCTTCACCTGGCTTCTTTTTCACTTTAGTACCATCTGGTTTGACTTTGACTTTAGCCTTAATGAGCTTCTCTTTTTTGGCTTTGTCAGTCTTCACTAGCGATTTAGATGGGGCCTTTCCTGAAACAGCAGGGCTTTTAGAAGAGGCTTTATTTGTGATGGCAGATTTTGAAGAAAGAGGAGGAGTTTTAGTGATGGGGAGGTCATCCATGGGCTCATCCCGGACAGGTGTCGCATCTCCTCTGTCAACAGCCTGATCAGCAATTTCAGCTTCCTCCCCTGTTCTCTTCCTTTTGATTTTTTTTACTTTTACAACTTTGCTAGACTTGGTTCCTGCAGTGGACGAGGCTGTATGGTGTGTACCTTTCCGTGCTTTTGCATGTGGGGAGTAATCTCGAGATAAAGAAGACATCCGTTCTCTGTCCCTGTCTCTGTCCCTACTACCTCTTCCTCTGTGGTACCTGGGTGAATGTTCATCATACTCCTTGTAGTCTTTGTACTCCTTGTAGTCCTTATAGTATTTGCCATACCAGTCATGATAGTCTTTCTCCCACTGCCTGCAGCTCTGACTGTCCCAGTGGTCACCTGGACTGGCTCCTTTCATGTCATACGGGGGCATGTCTCTGTGATGGTGTTTGCGTGCTCCTGGACTGTGGCCTCTGTAGCCCCCCGGGGAGCGCGAGTGTGATCGATAGGGCCCGCCGTGTTCAGCCGTGTCCCAGCCCCCGCCTCTGTATGAGGGAGGGGTGCGAGGCGAGCCCGAGCGCCTGTACCCGTAGGAGCGGGACCTGGAGCGAGACCTGGAGCGGCCGTAGCTTCGCCCGTTGCGTTTGGAGTAAGAGTGTCCGTGGGAGGGGGAGCGTGACCGGGAGCGACTGGGAGAGTACGAGAAGGAGCGGGAACGTGACCTGGAGCGGCTGTACGGAGAGCGGCTGAAAGGGGAACGGCTGTATGAGCGGGACCTGCAAATAGCACAAACACAGTTAACATTTTTTTTGAGCCGATACCAATATCTGGCCTGCTGCGGCCAGTAAGTGATTTGCGGATATCAATATTTAGCTTTTAAAATCCATAGCAAGGCCTACAGCTTTATGTTAAGTTAGAAGTAAGAAGGAGGAGAGAAGGAGTAAGAAGGAAAGATCACAAATTAAAACTGTTGTAAAAAATAACCCTGTATTTCACTGGGATATTAAAGGATTTCCTTCTAAAAGTTTTGTGCGGTAAGACTGGCTTACCGCTGACAGTCTCCGCTCAGCCCGGTTCTGGAGCTCACGTAAGTAGGTCCGGTAAGTTCGCGGGGGCTGTTAATAAAGCTCGTTTTTCTTCTCAAAACAAAACATTTGTCCGAAAAGTGATATATTTGCATTCCAAACAGTTGTCCACGAAAAATCCAGCAGTGTAGTTAGCATTCGCATATTGTCTCTCTAGATTCATGATAACAGGAGAAGTTCAATTTGTCAACTGGACAAAGTTTGTTTGGTTGAAAACGTTTCGCCGCTCATCCGAGAGGCTTCGTCAGCTCTAATAAGAATACTGGTAAGACACTTGCTTATATCTTGCTGTAGGGAGGAGCTACCTAGCTAACTACTTTCCGGAACTATCTCATTGGTTTCCGTCTTTTGTTTCTCTGGCGTCTAGCTAACGAACACGGAGCACCACATTGAGAACACAGCCGAATTTGAAAACAAAGTTAAGTTTCTCCAGTTTGGTCAGGATGAGACAATGGTTTCCTTTGATGTAACCTCTCTTTTCACTTGTATCCCCACAGCTGTAGCGGTCGAAGCAGCGAGAAGGAGTTTACTACAGGATTCCAAGCTAGAAGAGAGAACCAAACTTTCTCCTGACCAAATCTGCCAACTGCTGGAAATTTGTCTAAATACCACCTATTTCCAGTTCAGAGGGAACTTCTACAGGCAAATTCATGGCTGTGCGATGGGCTCACCGGTCTCCCCTATCATGGCTAATTTATACATGGAACAATTTGAACAGAGTGCCTTAGCTTCATATCCAGGCACTCCTCCCACACACTGGTTTCGTTATGTTGATGATAATTTTACAAAAATCAAAATTCAAGATTTGGAACCTTTTACTGCACATATCAATTCTGTAGATCCTAATATCAAATTCACCCGTGAAGATGCCAAGGATAACACATTGGCATTCTTAGATTGTGCAGTAACGATAGGAGGAGACCGGGGACTCCAAGTAGAAGTCTTCAGGAAGCCCACACACACAGACCAATACCTGCTTTTTGATTCACACCACCCACTGCAGCACAAACTGGGTGTTATTCGGACATTACAACACAGGGCCCAAGTGGTTCCCACAAGCACAGAGGGTAAGGAAAAAGAAGAACAACATGTGCAGGAAGCCCTCTCTGTTTGTGGTTATCCTAAATGGGCTGTTAACAAAACCAAGAGAGACAAGGGCAAGAAACAAGATAATAGAGAATCCGAACCCAGGAGGAAAGGGGTAGCGATTCCGTACCTGGCCGGCTTGTCGGAAAAACTACAGAGGATTTTCGGACAATATGAAATCCCAGTTTATTTCAAACCCACAAACACTTTAAGACAAAAACTCGTCCACCCAAAGGACAAAACACCGAGCCACAAACAAAGCAATGTGGTCTACTCCATTCAGTGTAGTGAAGACTGCAGTGAGCGCTATATTGGAGAAACCAAGCAGCCACTTCACAAGAGGATGTACCAACACAGACGGGCGTGCCAGAGTGGACCGTCTTCTGCCGTATATCTTCACCTAGAAGCCACGGGTCATTCATTTGAGGACAGTGAGGTTCAGATCTTAGCCAGGGAAAAGAATTGGTTTGAGAGGGGAGTTAAAGAGGCTATTTTTGTCAAAAAAGAGAATCCTTCTCTGAACAGAAATGGTGGAGTCAGACATAATTTGCATCCCATCTACAATTCCATTGTTAAGCCTAGATCAAGCAAACAGGGAAACAATAGGGCTAGCCAGGTCAGGGCCAGAGGTGTGAAAAACAGGCGTGTAGGGATGAATATGGATCGTTAGCTAGATGCCAGAGAAACAAAAGACGGAAACCAATGAGATAGTTCCGGAAAGTAGTTAGCTAGGTAGCTCCTCCCTACAGCAAGATATAAGCAAGTGTCTTACCAGTATTCTTATTAGAGCTGATGAAGCCTCTCGGATGAGCGGCGAAACGTTTTCAACCAAACAAACTTTGTCCAGTTGACAAATTGAACTTCTCCTGTTATCATGGATTCTACCTGGACGACTGAGGGACTTTTCACGCATCTCTCCAGATTCGTATCAATGCGCCCACGTTAGCTCTATTGCCTGTTCACTTGTAAACATTTGTTTACGGGGGATGTCGCCGTACCGCATCCGCCGTACACTTCCGCACGAGATATGCAAATGCTAACTACGCTGCTGGATTTTTCGTGGACAACTGTTTGGGATGCAAATATATCACCTTTCGGAAAGAAAAACAAGCTTTATTAACAGCCCCCACGAACCTACTTACGTGAGCTCCAGAACCCAAGCAGAACCGGGCTGAGCGGAGACTGTCAGCGGTAAGCCAGTCTTACCGCACAAAACTTTTAGAAGGAAACCCATACAGATTAACGTGAAAAGTCCCTCAGTCGTCCAGGTAGAATCCATGATCAAAGGAGAAGTTCAATTTGTCAACTGGACAAAGTTTGTTTGGTTGAAAACGTTTCGCCGCTCATCCGAGCGGCTTCGTCAGCTCTGGTTATTGTACTGGTTAGACCCTGCTTATATCTAGCTGCCGGGAGGCGCGTCCTACAATGACAAAAAGCTCTGAAAACGATCCCCCTAATCTGTCTCTTTGTTTTTCAAATTACTCTGACGGCTGTTTCGACCCCCTATTCAACGTCTAACGACCCTCTCCACCCCTCTGCCCTGGCTCTGTTTGACTGGTCTAAGAATCGCATTATAAATGGGAGACAAGTTATGTCTCACTCCCCCATTTCTGTTTAATGACGGATTCTCTTTTTGACAAAAATAGCCTCTTTAACTCCCCTCTCAAACCAGTTCTTTTCCCTGGCTAAGATCTGAACCTCACTGTCCTCAAAAGAATGGCCCGTGGCTTCTAGGTGAAGATGTACCGCAGAAGCCGGTCCACTCTGGCACGCCCGTCTGTGTTGGTACATCCTCTTGTGAAGTGGCTGTTTTGTTTCCCCAATATAGCGCTCACTGCAGTCCTCACTACACTGAATGGAGTAGACCACATTGCTTTGTTTGTGGCTCGGTGTTCTGTCCTTTGGGTGGACCAGTTTTTGTCTTAAAGTGTTTGTGGGTTTGAAATAAACTGGAATTTCATATTGTCTGAAAATCCTCTGTAGTTTTTCCGAAACGCCGGCCAAGTACGGAATCGCTACCCCTTTCCTCCTGGGTTCGGATTCTCTGTTGTCTTGTTTATTGTCCTTGTCTCTCTTGGTTTTGTTGACAGCCCATTTAGGATATCCACAAACAGAGAGGGCTTCCTGCACATGTTGCTCTTCTTTCTCCTTGCCCTCTGTGCTTGTGGGAACCACTTGGGCCCTGTGTTGTAATGTCCGAATAACACCCAGTTTGTGCTGCAGTGGGTGGTGTGAATCAAAAAGCAGGTATTGGTCTGTGTGTGTGGGCTTCCTGAAGACTTCTACTTGGAGTCCCCGGTCTCCTCCTATCGTTACTGCACAATCTAAGAATGCCAATGTGTTATCCTTGGCATCTTCACGGGTGAATTTGATGTTCGGATCTACAGAATTGATATGTGCAGTGAAAGGTTCCAAATCTTGAATTTTGATTTTTGTAAAATTATCATCAACATAACGAAACCAGTGTGTGGGAGGAGTGCCTGGATATGAAGCTAAGGCACTCTGTTCAAATTGTTCCATGTATAAATTAGCCATGATAGGCGAGACCGGTGAGCCCATCGCACAGCCATGAATTTGCCTGTAAAAGTTCCCTCTGAACTGGAAATAGGTGGTATTTAGACAAATTTCCAGCAGTTGGCAGATTTGGTCAGGAGAACCAAACTTTCTCCTTTATAAAATAAAATTCCAGTTTATTTCAAACCCACAAACACTTTAAGACAAAAACTGGTCCACCCAAAGGACAGAACACCGAGCCACAAACAAAGCAATGTGGTCTACTCCATTCAGTGTAGTGAGGATTGCAGTGAGCGCTACATTGGGGAAACAAAACAGCCACTTCACAAGAGGATGTACCAACACAGACGGGCGTGCCAGAGTGGACCGGCTTCTGCGGTACATCTTCACCTAGAAGCCACGGGCCATTCTTTTGAGGACAGTGAGGTTCAGATCTTAGCCAGGGAAAAGAACTGGTTTGAGAGGGGAGTTAAAGAGGCTATTTTTGTCAAAAAAGAGAATCCGTCATTAAACAGAAATGGGGGAGTGAGACATAACTTGTCTCACATTTATAATGCGATTCTTAGACCAGTCAAACAGAGCCAGGGCAGAGGGGTGGAGAGGGTCGTTAGACGTTGAATAGGGGGTCGAAACAGCCGTCAGAGTAATTTGAAAAACAAAGAGACAGATTAGGGGGATCGTTTTCAGAGCTTTTTGTCATTGTAGGACGCGCCTCCCGGCAGCTAGATATAAGCAGGGTCTAACCAGTACAATAACCAGAGCTGACGAAGCCTCTCGGATGAGCGGCGAAACGTTTTCAACCAAACAAACTTTGTCCAGTTGACAAATTGAACTTCTCCTTTGATCATACAGATTAACATAAATTTTAAAAAACGCACTATCCCTTTAAATCATTACATAAAACCATTATGATGTTTAATTCCATTTTGACTTATTAGACTGTCCAAAAAGGGCAGTGCAAAAAAATATCAGTAATGAATGACTGAAACAGCTATTGACAAATCTGTATTGATATTAGCAATACTGGAACAGATATATTGCCCATCCTTACTTAAAGGGATATGCCACCCCCAGGTCAAACTTGCAGCGTGGTGTGTGCTTCGGCTGTGTTTTTCCGCACTGAAAAATAGTTCCCACCCAAAATGACCAAGGCAAGCTCTCCGTGTTGATTTGCACATTTATTTGCACTCGATATGAATGCGCACTACACAGAAAGTAATTGGGAAAAGCATCGAGCAAATTAATTCCTTTTGGCCGAAATCTTTCTCTGGCGACGTTAGACTCCAGTCTAAGGCGGAGGAGCTGCAGATACCGCGGCGGTCAGTGGCGACAGACTCGGACAATGGCTGGGTCACCAGAAAAACGCTTTCCATCACTTATTTTAGTCTCTGGACTGTGGGGAGATGCCCAAGTTTGACCTGGGGGTGGCATATCCCTTTAATAAAAGACTTGATAAGCTGGTCAGGAGGGCCAGCTCTGTCCTGGGCTGTCCTCTGGACTCTGTAGATCTGTCCTTCATCCCCACCGCTATCAGACTGTATAACTCCACTCTATAGTCCAGACGTGCAATATTTTCTATACTCTCTTTTTAATTATTTTTATTATTATTACTATTTGTCTGCTGCACTTTCTGTTAAAACTTTCTTTTGCACTAAACTGTCTGGAGCTAATGTGGCAAGTGAATTTCTCCTGTGTGAGATCAATAAAGTCTTATCTTACAGCGTATGCATTACAAGAGCTAAATGCTCTGAGGGTTACCTGGAGTAGGATCGTCTGGGTCTCTTTGGTGCGCCCCTGTACTTCATAAGTTCTTTATGGAAGTCTTTAGTAAACTCATCCAGTTTGGAAGTCACTCTGAAAATATTAAGCATTGAACTGTAATGAACTGTAATGAAAAAAGCTAACATGGGTTATATTATTTACTGTAGTTGCATTTATTTGATCAAACATTTCCAAAAAGTGTCATCACGATACTAATATTTCCAACTTCGAGAGCAAGGAATAGAGTTGATACTCGACTGATAATAACCACTCTATACAAAACAATGGTCAACATCAAATAGTACTTCTTTTTTTTTTTTATTACCAGGGGAATGTGACTTTTTACTGAAATTAGTATCTAGTTTTGATACACACATTAGTATCAAACTAGTATTAGTATCTCATCTAATTTTTGATTACTTTTGACAACTCTATTTTAGAAGTTAAACAAGAGCATACTTGTCTTGGCGATGGTGGCGCTGTCTGTAGAAATCCTCTTTAGATAGTGGGGGCTGAGAGAGAGAGGGAGGCATGCCCATCAGAGGAGGTTGAGCCCCTGGAGGTAACCAGGCAGGGTTTAAGCCTGGAGGGGGTGGCACATAGACTGGGGGAGGCTGGTAGCCCAGGGTAGGTGGAGCAATGAGACCAGGCCCAGTGCTGTAGGGAGGGGGGTAGGCCTGTGGTGGAGGGGGGAACAGTGCTGGGGCTGCATACACAGGCACCACAGGAGCAGGAGGAGGCGCCGTTTGGACATGGGCAGAGTTATGCTCTCTGTTCCTATAAGACCTGGCAATCACAAAGGACAGCAAAAAATAAAAAGCAAAATACACACAAGATCACCAAAGGGTCATTGGTGATCAAAGGTGTTATTAGATGCAATTAGAACCATAGTCCAAAACTATGCTGACTTGCCTGTCCCATGATCTAGTCCCTCCTCTTTGTGAATGTTGAGGCCTTGAGTGTCCTAAACAAACACAGCTTAGTTACATTTTTCTTAAATCTAGTTTGTGTCCAAGTGCCTTTGTGTGAAATCCTTACCTGCTGGGTGAGAAGATCTGTGAGGGGGAGGAGGGTGGCCAAGAACCGTTAAATGGCTGCCAGAAGTATCATGCTGTAAAGAAAAATAAGTCATACTAAAATGCATACGATCATACACAAGAGAATAGAGTGGAAGTTGAGTTGACAAATGTATCCACTATATTAGAGACAGGAATGAAAGTGACCAGTAATGAAAAAAGCTGAAAGTCACAGAAAAGCTAGGGGGGTCCGGGGGCATGCCCGAAAATTTTGAACTATAGATGCTCTGAGATGCAATCTGGGGTCATTCCAGCCAATAAAAACTAAGATGGTAACCACCCATTTGGGGGGGGGGGGGATTCTCTTTCCCTCTTGATGATCCCACTTTGCACCACCTTCTCACAAAATGTGACTTTCACTGGATGGAATCAGCTCGGGATATGTAGTTTGGACAGGAGCTGCTGACAGCCTCAAGCTCACTTCTAAATGATCATAGTCATGGTGGAATAGTACTTAATGATCTTCATGTGGGAAAAGGCTGACTCACATAAATAAGTTTTCATAAATCTCCATTTTATCTGACAAATGTTAATTTTAATCTTAAAATAAGCCAAGCAAACTGTACTGCACTTAAAACACTCTGTGCCCTGTTTTTGGACCCTCACCCACAGTTTGAGGACCCCTTCTTTGATTTTTTTTTTTTTTTTTACTATTTTTCAACTTCCTACCTGGAGTCACATTCTCTTACTGGTTTTGCAGTGGTATTTACCAGCCTCTGCACATTTACCAAATGCATGTCGTGACAAACAGATGCATTTGTGCACTTTTATGAGGCAAGATTCAACCACATGTCACAGTAGGCCTGCTCTGTGCTGTAGACCTGCTCTGTGCCAACACTAACATAAATTTAGATTATTTTTTGCTTTGCACTTAGTCTTGCTCTTCTAATCAGCGTGCATTGAGGAGGGAGCCTGTGTGCGCTATGAGTAGAAGGAGCGAGAGCGCAAAAAGGCGAGGAGCGGCGCGCTGACGTGAGGCGGACGGACAGGTAGGATGTTTTATAAACTTTAAACTGCTCTGTGATACACGCTGGTACGCAAAGGTACACGGACAAGCTGTGCCCCACGCGGTCCCGCACATCGGTAAAAGTTTATTGCTAACGGCAGCGGCCGTAATGAAATATGATCGCACTCATCTCGAGACCAAGACCGGTGTTGAGTACGACACTACAATCTACCCACACTACCTTGGCGATCAAAAGAGCAGAAATCTGCCAAAAAGCAGAAATTTGTCATCCCTGTAGAGAAGACAAAAGAAGCCATTTTTTGTTATTGTATTCATTATGTGGTTTCCTTTGGTCTCACACTTCAGAGGCTGTTTTGAAGCTACTAAAGTCTCTCTTCATGAAAACACTGAAACTTTGGACAAAAAGCCTTCACAGTATCATTAGTGTAACATCCTAAGTATAACATTTTGGATTTTGTTACCAGATATTTATGGATGCTTGACTCATTTTTAAAGTTTTAAATGGGCTTGCTCCTCCTCTCTTACTGGATTTTATAGGTAAAAAACCTAGAAATCGAGTAAATACCAGAGGAGACTAACATAAAAAGGCGTAGGACTAAATTTGGCCAAATGGTGGTGTCTATGAGACGCTCATAGACAAGACACACTGCCAGCCCACGTCAGGAACTGTGGCACCTACTCAGCCTTTAAAACAGCTCTGAAACATTGGTTGAAAACTAACCAGACGCGCTCACACATGTAGATTATTCTGACTTTTGGGGCCACGTAAACTCTGGGTCTATTGCAACTGCATGCTCTTAGTGAAATGTCTATTGTGTATTCTGTTTTCTCTGTTTGTGTGAATGTGTTTTGTTCTTACCCGTCTTAGGACTACGGATGTAAATTAGCTATTGTGCTAACCCTGGCATATTTACAGTGAAGCTCTCTACTGACATGTTGATTAATATGCATTGTCCTAATTTAAATAAATAAAAATAAAATTAATAAAACTTAAAGGGATAGTGCGCTTTTTAATGTTAATCTGTATGGGTTTCCTTCTAAAAGTTCTGTGTGTTGACACCGGCTTACCTCTGACAGTCTCAGCTGATCCCGGTTCGGCTCGCTTTCTGGAGCCCACGTAAGTAGGTCCGGTAACTTCCCTGGAACATGAAATAAAGCTTGTTTTTCTTCTCAAAACAAAATATTTGTCCGAAAGGTGATATATTTGCGTCCCAAACAGTTGTCCACGAAACATCCAGCAGCGTAGTTAGTGTTCGTATATTGTCTCTCTCAATTCTTATCACTGCGCCCATGTTATGTCTATTTGCCTGTTCACTTGTAAACTTCGGCTTGCGGCGGACTGCATCCGCCGTACACTTCCGCTAAAGGTTAACAGGCTAATACAGCTAATATGCGCGCAGTGATACGAACCGAAAGACAATATGCGAACACAAACTACGCTGCTGGATGTTTCGTAGACAACTGTTTGGGACGCAAATACATCACCTTTCGGACAAATGTTTTGTTTTGAGAAGAAAAACAAGCTTTATTTCATGTTCCGGGGAAGTTACTGGACCTTGTTACGTGGGCTCCAGAAAGCGAGCCGAACCGGTCTCAGCTGAGACTGTCAGAGGTAAGATGGTGTCAACACACATAACTTTTAGAGGGAAACCCATACAGATTAACATTAAAAAAACCAACAACGCACTATTCCTTTAAACTATAGCAGAGGTAATAATGTGAGCAGCAAAACCTTTGCATGAGTGGTTTACAATGATCAAATTTGTAGATTAGTTGGCCAGATGTTTTCCGGTTTGAAAAACATCTTTGTGTAAATAAAATCTGTTCATTGATATACATATGTTTATTCTACTAATGTGAATATTTTTAGCATGAAAAGACCCAATTATAGCCAAAATTAAAAGTGCCTAGTGCAGTTGAGGCTGCCTTACATGTACAAAGTACGCAGGAAAGGCATAGATAACCATTGTATTGATCCCCTCTTAAATGTCCAATGCTCCATAAAGCCTCACCTGTACAGCATTTTCAGGGTGTCCTGTGGGTTCAGGTTTTCGCACAATAGGATCCGGGTCAGACTCCCTTAAAAACAAATTAAACTGATAAATTGACTGCACGGTCATTGTGCTTGGATTCAGGTGGTGACTACATACCCAGGAGGAGGTGGTTCTCCATGGCTTGGTGTGTGCATAGGGGAGTGGTGCTCTATGACAGGGGCTGGAGAGTGGACTGCCTCTTGAACTTCAGAAGAGTCTACATGTGGTGGAGTTGGGACCGACGTGGGAGCTGTGGTGACTGTAGCAGCAGGCACAGGGGGAGGAGCACTTTGGGTTTCAGGGACTATTGCTGGGGTGCTGACAGCAGGGGGCAGTACGAGCGGCTGTACTGGAGGTTGTACTGGAGGCTGCGGTGCAGGCTGAGGCATTAGAGGATCCTGCTGTCTGGAGCGCAGAGACCGGAGCAGCTGAAGACGAGGTGGGGGTGGAGCAGAGTGCTGGATCGGCTTGCGTGTGCGTTTAGTGTAGCCAGTCTCATTTTTGAAGTTGTTCACAGCCTAATTTGGATAAACTGATTTAGTAAAAGGTTTTGTTTTCAAGATTAAAATGTAAAAAGACACAACTAAAATGTTTGGCCTATAATCTTCAAATACTGTAGGTTACAGTACAATGACACAAGCCAAAATGGTATTACCTGTCGGAGAAACTTGTTGGCAATCAGGTTATCAGGAGAAACGTCAGACTGCTTGCAGGAGTAGCAGATATGTTCTTCTGAGTCTAGCAGCGCAGTTCTGATACCTGTGGACAAATAAAGAGGGTTCAGTCGGACATAAAGGATTTTTGACCGCAAGTCACCAAAAGGGCCTGAATATTTATTGCCGTCACTAACAATTATTTTAGTCAACTTGTCTAGTCCACTTAGTCGACTCGTAGCATTATTATTTTGACTAGGGATGCACTGATGTGAACATTTTAGCCGATAGATATTAACGTTGCTGTTATGGACGATAACAGATGTCTTTTTTTTTTTTAATAGTGTAACTTGATAGTGTAACATTGTATTCTGCATCCTGATTGGCTAAGGGGCTGTAGACCTTTGCTGATTGATATTATAGATGGGGGACACGGGAGGGACAGGGAGCAGACTGGAACTAGACCAGGACCAGACCTAGACCGGGACTAGACCAGGACTAAATGCGGAATAAACCAGGTCTAGAACAGGACTAAACCAGGTCTAAACCCGGTCTAAACCTGGACTGGACCAGGTCTAAACCAGGATGAAACCGCGGCTCTTGCGTTCGTTCATGTCGAGGTTTGATGTGCGTGTTCGCTTCATGCCCCCCCCCCCACGCTTCACTTTTAATATATTTTGTTGAAAATCTACGAAAGTTTGAGTGTTTAAACGAGAGAAATGTGAGAAAACATTAATTCTAGTCTGAGAAAAGTGTATAATGTGTGTGGTGAGGCGTTTACAGCCTTAAAATATAAAATTGTCCTACTTATTGCGGGTTATTTTTAGAACCTAACCCCCGCCATAAACGAGGGATTACTGTACTGACAAATATCGGTCGTTAATATCGGCCCAGTTTTACACATTGGGCCGATACCGATGTGTTAAAATTTTGGCGATATCGGCCGATACTGATGTTAATGCCGAAATGTCGTGCATCCCCAATGCTGACTGCAAATAAAACTATCAAAACACATTTTTAGCCAAATAAAACGTTGAAATAGTGTTGCCTGAATGCTTTTAAAGAAAACATTTACAAAATTGTGTATCATTAATGAAAATCTGTTTTCATATTTTGTTTATTTTGACCTTTGGTAATTAAGATTTTATACTTTATTGGGTGCTGATGCATTGTGTTCTGGGCGGCAGATCTGCTGCCCCCGCAACCCAGAAATGGAAAAAGCGGAAGATGGATGGATGGACGGACTTTATTGATCTCACACACAGGAGAAATTAACTTTTGCATTTTCTTTCAGGATGCAGTGGGCAGCCATCTTTCAGGCGCCCAGGGGGCAGTACCGTGAAGGGTCTTTGCCCTATGAAAAGGTCAGCTCTAGTTGAAATAAGACTGAACTGCAACAAATGACCTTAAAATACGTATTGTAATTTTGTCCGTTTTTGAAATGTGACTGAACGTAGTCGGGACTTACAGTCATCACAGTAGCTGTTTCCACAGCAGGGTATAACCACAGCATCAGTCATGAGGTCGTTGCAGATGGGACACAGTAGTTCATCTGGGATTGGGTCTGTATCATCTTCAGAAGATGACTGCTCATGTGGGACAAACGGAGGTCGCTCCTTCTTGCCTTGTGCATATGCCTCCCTGTATAAGACCATTTGGACATAAAGCTGAGTATCAAGACCAATCAAGACCAATAATGAAGTCAAACAGTGAGACATACGCATCAATAGCAGGTATTGCATATTCCCCAGTACTGGTCAGCATGGCTCCTTTGGCCCCCGGCTCTGCCTTGACCATGAAGCTCTGAGGTATGCCCTTACTGGTCCGGACTGGCTTGGGCAGCTCCACATTTTTATCTTGGACCTGAAAAAAGTCAGGTAAAACAAATCATCATACATTCATGACAAATGGTTCTTAGTTATCAAAGTGTCTAAACAAATACCGAAATCATAGGGCATTGGCGATTGTAGTGGCCTGTCTTTCCACAGCGGAAACAAGTGTAATGAGCAGGTGGAGGCCCAAGTGCTTTCTTTGAGTAACTGAGGACAAAAAAATATGTTGAACATTAAGTTGTGAAAGCTTTACAACAATTAGGTAAAAAAAATTAAGACTCAAGACTAACTGTATTGGGTCATATTCATGGTTCGACTGAGTCATCATGGCTTTAATCTTGTCTTCTTCTGATGCATTTGCATCAACCAGGTTTGCAGTCTAAAAAGTAACAGAAAAGTGGTTTTAAAAAATTCACTTAGATTTGAATAATGCTTGACGTCTTGGTGTACAATCTTTATGTACAAAACCTGTACCTTGGAAAGTTGGGCAAGGGTCAACTGAGGAGAAGAATCAGTCTGGAGGAGAATCAAAGTACAAATAATGCAATATGTTAACATGTCATGACTGACAGCTACATTCCATCATACAGTGGCGGAGTAGAGCCCCTTATTCCCTCATCACATTGTAAACAACACTATTTCCCTTTCACTGATGCAGCCAAAACAGGAGACTGTTCAAATCCCCAACTGGCTGGATTAGAGTTTACTAAAAACATTAGTGGGAATTTCACAAGATTTAAACTTAAATCTATAATACAAATATCAAGCAGAAGAGTATTCATTTCAGGCCTGTCTTATCTAGTAATCACTGTCCTAATATGGAATCAGACTCAACTCGCTACTCTTTTCTGAGTCTGACCAAAGCCAGCCTTCTCCCTGGGCTTCATCAGGAACTTTCAAAATGGACCAGCACAGTGTTTGAGACTTCTTCACGAAGTGCCCGCCCCAGAGCTTTAGTCTCAATGGAATACTTGACATTTTATTCTTGCAGGCAATTTCTCTTCCACATGCCAGTGTCTTATTTCTGGATGTGTTTGTTTTCTTTTAAAAAACACACTTTAGTCAGAGATAGAACTTCTTTCAAGTTGCTTTGCCAAATTGACCAAACCTGCTCATAGTCAAGTATTCCATTCAATATAGAAATAAAATGACAGATTCTTTTAGGTGACTAATCCGCATCAAAACTCAGTCAATGAGTGCTTTTTTCAAACAGGACAGTTTGGCTGTCGCAACAGGTGGAGTCCTCCATGTTTTTAGCTCAGAAACACTATTTGCTGCACAGGGAACACACAGGGATGTGGTGGAATCGGTTCTGACAGTGAACCACTCTCATCTTTATTGACAGGTTCTGCAGCGTACAGGACACTACACCAGAACACTCACTGCAGCAACTTATCAAGGCCTCCACAAGTTGACAAAGATTCAAGCCTCTACCAGCATAAGCCCCAAACCAAACTTGAATAACCAACTTCTCAAATTCGATAAAAACTTTTTTTGCCCCAGAAATGTGTGGGGGGAAAAAAAAAAAGTACAAAAATAAAAACTATGATGTAACAGACTTAACAGGATCAAGTTTATCTTAGGAAGCCTGTAAGACTTGTTCTGGTAAAATCCTCATATCTTTAGTAACTTCACAGTTTACAGTAAAACCCAGGCACACATTACTCCATTAGGTTATTGAGCCACAAATATATTTTCACAGAAAATAAACAACATTTATCAATACAAGTTACCATTGTGTTTTACAAGCATAATCTTTGAAAACACTTGCCTGTCTTTAAGCAGGCTACAACACCAGTTCAATATGAAATACAATCATATACTGTGGCAAAATTCACTTGTGTGTGTAGATCAGAGCATTTAAAACATTTATACGTTTGCTGCTCTCCACATTAACATATTAACACAGTTTATATTATTATTACTTTGGTCAAACACATGTTTGTTGGTGAGGAACAATAAATTATATAAAATCTTATCTTATAGAAAATGACATTAAATAACATTTAGAATTCAAAGATGTTGACACAAATGTAGGCACACAGTGAACAGAGCATACACGCAACTTCATTGTTGACAGAATGTTTTCAAGAAAGGTGGAAAAGATAGTGAAGAGAGTGAGTGAGTGTGTTGGTTTTGGGTTTGGTTTACATACGGGTCTAGATGATCCAACCACTGCTGTGTCAGAACGCTCCCTGTGGAGAGCACAAGAAGAACACTGGTTACAACACTACCTTATATACTTACACAATACTCATCAAACTAAAACACAAAGAGCTAAAACATAGGTTTAAGCCATTACACAATTCCTACCAGCCATTGTGAGAAAGGTTTTAGAAGCTAGAAAATGTTATGATTATGTTAATACATACACAATGAACGTCCTGCCAGCAGGCTTTACTCCACCAATAGGAGTCCTCCTAACGATGACCGAAGAATGTTTGGGTATATGGGCTTCTTCATCAGTGTATTCTGCAACACAGGTTCTGTCATCATTATCCATGTTAATATAAGACATGACACAAGGTGTTTTCAGAAATGCATCAGCTAGAACCAAAGACTATATACGTAAACAAGAATAAACTTTGAGCATGAGTGCCAAGCATCACGTCACTCTAGAGCTGACCTTCTCGCGTCTGCGCGTTGGTGATCTGCAGGTCGCAGTCTGTGGCCTTGAGCTTCTCGCGGATCATGATCTGCCTCTTGAGCTCACTGAGCGTGATGTGGAGCCCATCGAAGGTGACCGTGTTGTAGTCCAGTTTGGAAGAGAACTTATAATGAACACAGGACATTGTGACGCACTTGTACCTACTCAGGGAAGAACAAGGGAAACACAGGGCTGCTTTGATAATCAAAGAAAACAGGGTGAGTACTGAACACAGAAGGAAAATAGTTTAATGTTATAACCCTTCTTTGTAAACACTGGACAGAAATATCTAATGTAAAAAGGTGAATCTCACAGATGACAGTCTTAAGTAAACAAGGGAGATGGGTGGATGTGAGGCCGGTGCGCCATGGGAGCCACCTGTGCCCCTAACAGTTTTTATTGTCCCATACTGTGGACGGGTTAGTGCCCAAATCCAAAAAGGTCCATGGAGCAAACGCACATGTGGCGCTGAGTCCTCAGGAAGAGTCCCTGGCAGGCTGCCCCCACACGGCGTGCTCTACGCCGCTAACGCGGCCAGCAGCGGCCCGGGACTCTCCAGTCCGTGCGGTAAAGTTCACCTTTAGTTAGTTCTTACGTAAAGCCACGTTCATTCAAAGTCCGTAGGCAACGCAAACTACCCAAACAATGCGCAAAACACAAAAGTCTATCCGTATAGTGTCCTTATTTTAGTGTAGGATGCCACAGAACAGAGGCACAGCTCAGGGACACGCTCCGGACAAAAGCTAACGGCTAGGCTAATACCCTGACAAAGCTAAGCCAATGACGACACAAACAGGATGGGGGAATCGTCTCAGAAATCCACGGCTGCGTTTTCAAAGAGGAACTTCAGCGGTCCACGGTTAAATTCCACGTTATGAACGCCCCATTGGCGTTAAGTATCCCGCCGATTCTTCAATATAAATCCACAAAAAGCTCTGGAACACGATGTACGCCTCCTCTTCTCCTTGCTACTCCAGCAAAATGGCGCAGCGCGGAAACGGAAGTAAGTGTTACACAAAGCTTGACGTAGGCGTCATCTACGCACCCTGGATTGTCCAATGAGCGTCGTCACGGTAACCGATAGTAAAGAATATCCAGCAAAGCAGACATGTGATAACCTGGGAAATCCCAGGCTGCTTTGCACTATCGTTCCGATCTAAAAGACGGTGACGCGTACTACGCGATAAAAGGAAGCTTGTAGTTTGAACTGACAAGTGACATGATTGGCTACGTATACGCCAAATGAGAGACATTCGTATGGCTCCCAGACCATATATCACTTGTGATATGGTCTGGTGTAAACCAGGCAAGACATGTGAGCTTAGACCTAGACTTAGACAAACTGATCCACAAGGGAAATTGTTTTGGGTACAGTAGCTCACTCAACAAATATAATAGGCCGATATAATATATAACATAGGGTAAAAGAAAAATAGATGGAATAGCAACCAAAGAGCAATAGACCTGTGTCAGATGAGACACAATTATATACATAAGATAGCCTAATGATAATAAAATATATATGTACAAAGGAGGCCCTGGGGACTATGTCTCCCGGCCGGCCTGGGAACGCCTTGGGGGAGCTGGAGGAAGTGTCTAGGGAGGGGGAGGTCTGGGCGTCCCTGCTTAGACTGTTGCCCGTGCGATGGCGATGGATGTACAAATCAAGCTGTACTTTTCAGTTCAAAGATCAAAAAGTTCAGTGATCAAAAGATCAAAGTCAGCTTTATTGTCAATTCTGCCATGTGTTCAACATACAGTGAATCGAAATTTCGTTTCTCTCTGGCCAAGTAGTGCAAAAAGACAGTGTACAAAATACAATAGCTATTAAGACGAAACAATACAAAAACTATCTAAAACTAAAATCTAAAGTCTAAAATCTGAAAGCAGTGCAACAGAATAAATAAATACCTATTTACAGACGTCCAAAATTTGCAGTGTGCATCAAAAATGTGCAATGGAAGATTTCAGCTTCCTGACAGTCTGGTGGATGAAGCTGTTTGACAGTCTGGTGGAGTGGGCCCAGAGACTCCGGTACCTTCTCCTCGAGGGCAGGAGGCTAAAGAGGCTGTGTGAGGTGGCTCGGGTCACCCACAATGCTGGACGCTCTGCGGGTGAGGCGGGTGTTAAAAATGTCCAGGAGGGAGGGAAGAGAAGCACCAATGATCCTCCCAGCTGCGTTCACTATGCGCTGCAGGGCTTTCCTGTTCTGTTCAGTGCAGCTCCCGTACCACACAGTGATGCAGCTGGTCAGAACACTCTTAATGGTGCCTCAGTAGAAGGTGGTCGTGATGGGTGGGGATGTTCCAGCTCTTCTCAGCTTGTGGAGGAAATAGAGGCGCTTCTGAGCCCTCTTTGCCCGTGAGGCAGTGTTTGCTGTCCGCAGAACCCGAGCACTAGGAAGTGCAATCGCACAACGTAGACCTTAGACGCTCGTCCAATGGGAGCATCCCTTCGTCTATCCCGTCTATCTTTCCCGGCCAATCGTGGCTCGGGACCGTCTAGCGTTCTGAGCTGGGCGGGGCCCCCCGTGCCGGGACCTGCGAAATGAGAAACCTCTCAGATAGCGTTTACCACGGAGAGGAGAGGACAAGAGGAGCGATTGATTCGACTGTTTAAGGTAAGAAGTGTATGTTCGGATAGCGTGATAATTTAAAACGGACACAAAAGCTACTTTGTTTTTTTACGTAGAGGGATAGAAGAGCTCACAGACGTAAATACGATAGACAGTTGTCGGTCGCCATTGGCCTACTGGAGTCTAAGGTTATGTATTGCGACCTGTGGATCGGTCTGGGAGTAATAATACAGCTTATGATATAGTATTATAGTTATAATAGTCATAATATGTTATAATATAGAATAATATATAATACACGTGTTTATCATAAGTTATTATGATATAGCAGTATAGTTATAATATAATCCTGGGGCATGGAGGGATTTCTATCCAAACATTGAAGTGAGCTTACAGTCTTTGTCTTCTCAGAAGAGAATGGATCCTTTGATGCCTGTTCTGTGCATTCTGGACCCAAGTGTGCCTAAAGACAGGCAACAGTGCATCCTGAAGACAAGCAAGGAGGCCAGGACACCTACGCCCGCACAGACCGACAGCAGGCTGAGAGACCCCAAGCTTATGAAGAAGGTAATAAGCTGGAGTCACAGATGTGTGCCCATCCTGTGTTTACTACTGTCCAGGCATGATAACCTAATGCACACCACTGCAACTTTTTTCTTATTTTTGCCTTCAGCTAAAAGGAAATGCCAGCTGGTGATCACAGCAACCCCAACTGGGTCAGCTGATTATAACCTTTGGCAAATACAGTGGCAAAAGTTTGAAATGGCTGGTGGAAAATGATGTATGTAAGTATGGCACACTAAATATGATCGACATGTGCACAGTTTTGTTTCCGATGAATAATGTTATTTAATATGTAACATGTAATTTCAGTCTCCTTGAACAACAGCAAAACTGCCTCCACCACCGCCACTACCACCAGCGTGCCAACACCACAGCTCCATGCCACACTCCTGTTCAGCCAAGTGCCGCTTGCAGTGTCCGGCCAAGTGATGCCAGCCCCCCCAACAGAAAGAGAGCAGAGCTTTCTGGAACTGTACAGGATAACCCCAAGGTGCAACTTTGTACACTCTGTGCCCAACCCACACAAGGCCACAAAAAATATAAGAAAAAAACATACTGTGACATGTCCAAATCGTCTACATCAAAGGGACTTTCTGGAAAAACTTTTGACACCTTCGCAGATTTTAAGAAGGCGGTGGACAAACTCCAAGAACAGGCCTCTGAGTCTGTCTGAGCAGACTATGTACATATTGTATATTTATTGTTATTTTTTGTTACATTTTCTACTCTGTCTGTTACCACCATGTTGTTATTTGTTATTAAGTATTTTATTATAAGTATTTATATACTATTTATTCTTAAAGGAAAAGTAACGTTTTTTACAATCTGAGCCTTATTTTGGTAATAAAACAAGTTGTTTTACTCACCCATATCACTTTGGTGTCATATGGAGCATTTCCAGAGATGTTTTAGATTTGCGATCTCCATCATGTGAGTTCTCGGGGCACATGTTTGCGGTCTCCAAATAACACAAACTTTAGCACTTTTCAAATCATAGAAGCCCGATGTCTTAGCCTACGATTTTGTTTGGTCAAAAGTGGCCTGTAATCCGAGATTTAGCCATAGTTTCGAGTAGATGAGGAGGCCAGTGCACATGTGCAGACTGTGCTCTCAGCTCCCGGGACCCAAACATGAAACGCAAAGCTGTAAACTATGGCTAAATCTCGGATTATAGACCACTTTTGCTTCAAACAAAATCGTAGACTAAGACATCGGGCTTCTATGATTTGAAAAGTGCTAAAGTTTGTGTTATTTGGAGCCCGCACGGGGCATATTACATGCTTGGGGAATATATTATATGCCCTGAGCTATGGCTAGAAGTCGCGCTAGGCTAACCGCAAATCTTAAAACATCTCTGGAAATGCTCCATATGACACCAAAGTGATACGGGTGAGTAAAACCACTTGTTTTATTACCAAAATAAGGCTCAGATTGTAAAAAAAACAACGTTACATTTCCTTTAAGTGTTTTATACTATTTATACTTCCATCATATTGATTCTTCCCATTGTTATTTCTATTACATTGTTACTGTTACTGTGTAACTGCAACTTTATTGTCTGTTGTCTCACTGTCTATTCATTGTCTTTATTTATTGTATTAGGCCAACTTATTTTTTTATTTTATTTATTGCCTGAAACTGCACTGTTACACTTTTTATTTGCGCTACCTGCTTTGTCTGTTGTCTCACTGTCTATTTTATTGTCTTTATTGTAAATAATATTCAGTCTTCTTACACTTAAATGCCCTGCTCCATAGATGTTGCCTTTCTACTCCCTTCCTGTTTGACCAATAATGCAACATGTGCACTGACATCATTTTGTACTGATGTCTTTTAATGACTTAAATATGCCTTATACTGTTTAGTTTTCTTTACATCATGCACTTTAATCATTAAAGTGTCTTGAATTACTATAACAGCGTGTTGTGTCATTTAGTAATCTTATATTTTTTATACAGATGTGTGAACAAGTGTGATTTCAGTAATTATGAGTTTTGTAATGTTCTTTGCACAGCTTTGTAGCCTAGTGTTCAGTGGTTGTGTGGCATGTTCATTAATGTCTTAAAACATTTAGACTACCATAAATCAATCTCCCGTCATAGGGACCTCACCTGGTATCAAACATGCCATTTCTAAAAGTAACTAAAACAACAATAGTTTAATAAAACTTTTTATTGATTCCAAGCAGGACCAAGACAGATAATGTTACAGGGGTTGTTAAAAAGTCTCATTTTGTTCATAGGCAAATAATCATACAGCCCTCAGCAGACATCAAAAGCACATCCTTTCTAAAAATAGCCACCACCACAACAGTGTATTAAGTTTTTGTTGTTGTTGTTTTTGATTCCAAGATGTTTCATGGGTGACATGCCATTTTCCCTCAATCATGCATTGTACTAGAGCATATAATAAAATAATAAATAAAATAAAACAAACATTTGATGTTCAGCACCAACACTTATGCAATATACTTATATAAAAAAAGATGAAATATGTCACAAAGTGTCTAGATTCAGCACTCCCAGTCCCAGTATTATGTCACAAAGCACTCCCAGTCCCAGCACCTGGTCCCGCCTTGTTGACAGCTCACAGACCTATGAGAGCACAAGAAAGGTTTTACGTCCCGCCACAGATTGACTGCACACCCCACCTATCACGTGGGGTATTCGTCTAAGAGTCTAAGTTGGAAATTGCACATTATTCGTACCCAGGGCCGTCCGCAGGAGAGGTCCTCACTGATGTGCACCCCCAGGAATTTGGTTCAATTTTCCCATTAATACAATTGGGCTTTATCAATGCACATGTTCTCGTAGTCCAGTGCTTCTCAATTATTTTCTGTAACGTCTAGAAAATTGTTATTCATACACCGCATTACATTGTATCCTTTTCTTAACATTAAAAACAAAAAGGAAAGAAACTTCCAACAAAGACTGCACTGTCTCTTTGCACGGAGGACTCAAATATTAATGTGTTTTTAATGCCGCTTTGTGCACATTTGTTTTCATTTTACAGAAACGAAACTTAAAACCACATGGCCCAGTTGCATAAACTAAATGCACTGAAAAAAAACACTGTCCTTGTGCCACTGATTCTGTCGAACTAAAGGACACGACTCAGTGGAATATATGTGCTTTTTCTGTGACAGAGGATGTTCTGCTGATGGTGAATTTATTCTGTGTGTATATCACGTATTTAAGGTTGCCGACCCCTTCCCCGGAGCAACAA
The DNA here is from genome assembly GCA_036785185.1 of Paratrypauchen microcephalus. Classification (NCBI taxonomy): domain Eukaryota; kingdom Metazoa; phylum Chordata; class Actinopteri; order Gobiiformes; family Gobiidae; genus Paratrypauchen; species Paratrypauchen microcephalus. The sequence goes on from JAVJIX010000096.1 coordinate 1,134,303, forward strand.
TGAGAGCGCCACTGCCAACTACTGTTGATGATGTGCAATTACACTTAGTTCTAGTACAGTACAGCAAAAAAAAGCATGTTTCCCAGGGTCACAACAGGTTCCCCCTGGTATCACACAGCGCCCCCCCAGAGGGGCGCACCCCACTAATTGAGAAGCACTGACGTAGTCTAATGTGAACACTACACTAACATCACACTAATGTGAACAGATCTGGGAATTTTTTTTCTTTCAATAAATTCTTCTTTTATTGTAACAGACGTGGAGTAAACAGAATAATTATTGATGTTTTTGTCCATGTGGTGGATTAACCCACAAACATGGTTTAATTATGTACAAAATAGCCTATACACCAATGCAGCGGGTTTTTTTTGGGTGAATATTCATTTTCATAATTCAGAGAAAAAATACAGAGCTGGGTAGAGTCCTGCATTATTAAGGCCACAAATACACCATTATATGTCACTTTAAGCACACATTGTTCTAGCTTCAATCAGAATTTTGCTCTTGCTCCACTCACAAGATGGAACAGAACCCACATTCTATCTAGACCTTATAATATACTGTATCTTTGGGATTTTCCCCACAAACAAACATCATGACTTCTGTACTCATCAGCTTCATCATTGAAAATGTGTGCACTGACTGTACTTCCATGACACTGACATGAAGCGGACATGTCTGGGATTAGGTCAAGTGAAACTTACTAGCAGCAGACATTTATTTGTTTGTATCTCAAACATGGGCCGGCCTATAAGTCGACTATTTCCACAGGAGACTTAAGAAATTGATGGAAGTAGTGGATACACTTGTAATGCTATGGAAAATGTATCAGTAAAAAGGCAGCATATTTTATATTCATTTATTTACACAGCAAGGTCTTGTTTTGTATCACATTATAGTTCTGTACTTGTAGTAGGTCTGGACATAACCAATAGCTATGAGCTCAAGAATAAATCAAACTATTGCTTCACTTGCAAGCAGGGGCAGATCTAGCCATTTTGGGGCCCTAGGTGAAATATGGGGCCCTCAAAAGTTATTCTTCAAACACACACACGCACACAAAATAAGGGTGCGTGTGTGTGTTTGAATTAAGATTTTGATTTTTTTTGTGCGTGTACCGTGTCAGGGGTGACAGTTGGGGCCCCTCTCAACGGGCAGGTTTGGTGGGGCCCCTAGGTGAATGCCTATGTTTGCCTAATGGTAAGTCCACCTCTGCGTGCAAGAGTGACTGTATAGTAGATGTTTGCCCCAGCACCTGATCCCTCGTAGAATATTTTGATTTAAAGGTGCACTATACAACTTTTTATATTCGCTTTGCCAGTTTGCTTATCTCCATGGAAATGATGCTTTGCCTGGAATGGTATTAAACTTGCTCACCGCTCACATGTTTTTCAAGGTATTTTATTTTTAGCATTAGTTCACTTTGCATTTAATTTAGAGCATTTTAACAGTAGAGCACTCACCTCCACATGGATGACGTAGGCTTATGGCCTGAGCATTGTACAGAATATTACAGCTAACTGTAAAGGGCCTGCATGCGTGGATGACCTAATACCTTTTCCTGTTTATGATGAGGGAACAATGTTATAACATGATAGAAAGCTCCCAAAGAGTTGAGTTTGCATAAGAAAAAAAATGCATGAATGAAAAAGTTACAATAAAAAAAATAAAAGTTACAAACAAACAAAAAAAAACAAAAAAACGGACTCGAGGTGAAAAGGCCATTTTATAGGGTTGGGATTGGTAAAAGTAGGCTCCATCAGGAAGGATAGTTTGGTCTGGGTGAAATAAGACCTGTCAATGATAACAAAAGAGCCAAATCACAAACAAGGCAATATTAGAGAATATAAACTAGATCAGGGGTCTTCAACGTTTTTCAGGCCAGGGACCCCCAAACAGATGGCGAACTGGGCCAGGGACCCCCTACTATATACACGGCATAGAATTGTGTTTTATATTAAATTGAGCTTAGTGTCATGTATAAACATTGCTACTCTGTTATGGTACATCCAATACAAGGAAATAATACACAGGTTAATACTGTATTTTACACTATAAAATATAAAATTATATTATTTTAAAGTGAAATCAAAAGATTTCGCGACCCCCCTGCAGTACCTCCGCGACCCTCCTAGGGGTCGCGACCCCCCTGTTGAAGACCTCTGAACTAGATCATATCAAACATAATCATACTGACACAGATATATAGGTCTATATTACACAAAATGGATTCCTGTGAGCTTTAAACCATGTTACAATCACAAGTTTGAGTAACCCTTTATTATTAATCTGTCTACATCTCCAAAGCTCAAAAAGCTTTGTTCCACCTTGTGATGTCATGTAGTGTTATAGTTTCCAAGTTTGCAGCTACCTTTTACATTAGAGATTGACGATGCCAGTGCTGAAATTATCCGAATGATGGAGTTTCAAATCACATCACAAGGTGGATCAGTGTTTTCCTTTTGAGAGAAGAACTCAGCTTTAATATGCAGGATTTATGTGTTAAACAAGACTGAAACAAAACACAAGTCCGGGTATTTTTGTGATGAGGAAACAACATTATAACATAGATTAGAAAACAGCATAATATGGGAATACAAGAATACAGAAAAGTGTAATGTCTTTTACACTCTTAACCCTCTCTCACACAGGCGTTGTCCTTCTGTTGACGGAGCAATTCCCAGGTGCCAACTCCTCCTCACTGTGCCCTCCTAACGCGTACCCATCCTCCATCTTGGCGTCAGAGACCTGTGGCGGCACGGTGTACAACATGAAGTCCGGACAGAGCGTAATGGGCGCGGGCAGTCCCCCCAGCGTGCTTATCTTCGTCTCTGCCGTGATGGAGGCCTCCCGGTCCCTCACCAGCGCTGCCCGGAAAGAGTCCCCTCCACTGTGGGTGCTCCGGGAGCTGAGGCGGCGCGAGCTGTTCTGGCTGTAGCGCTGGCGGTAGTAGGAGGAGTTGCGTGAGATGGCAGGCTTCATGAATGAGGGTCTGCCTTTGGTGCGCAACTGGCGGTGCTTCTCGATGAACACATGCACGGCCAGGACCCCCACCATCTCGGCCAGCACAAACGACAGCGCGCCGAAGTAGAAGGACCAGCCGTACGAGTAGCTCTTCTTGTTGTCGCTCTGGCTGGGGTCGTCCGAGTTGGCTGATATGTAGACGATGATGCCAATGATGTTACTCAGACCTGGAAGAAGTTAAAAGACCTATATTACACAGAAATGACTATTATTGAACTTTAAGCCATGTTTAAATGTTGTTACCTCATCAAAAACATACCTGGAATTGTGTTCTGTTTCATTCATACATTTGAGTAATCCTTAGTCTATCTAGTCTTATCTCCAAAGCTTGTGATGTCATGAAGCAAGTTTTCAAATTAACAGCGATATCTTTAACCTTTTGTTTAGTAGAGATTGACAGTTGCAGGATTAAAATGATCAAAATTATTCTATTGAGGGTGAATGGGGTTTTGCTTTGCTTCTTCTTCTTTTAAACACACAGTGGAGCACTTCCTGCATTACCACATGACATCACAAGGTAGAACAAAGTGTTTTCTGTTTGAGAAAAGAACTTGCCTAGGGATTGTTTGTTCAACATGTGAATGAAACAAAACACAACTCCAGGTCTGTTTTTAAGGTCTGAAACAACTTAGTAACATAGATCTTCTCTCTGTCTCTCACTGAGGTCGAACATGTTTTTCCTCCTCTCACTTATCTGCTATCTGCTACTCTGTGTCTGGTGTTTTTCTCCCGTCTTGTTTCTTATTTCTCCTGTTGGAGTAGATTTTTCGAATCCTAAATTATGGAATTGAGAAGCTGGTCCCTCAACACAATTGGCTTTTTTTCACAAAGGAATGTGGGTTTGGGAGAGCCGACATGTCCGGGCGGAACTTATGCTGCTGTACACACGACGGGACGCTTGCACGAGTGGATCTCTGTCTGTCTGGTGAAACTAGTTGCCAGAGTAATTTGAAAAACAAAGAGACAGATTAGTGGGGATCGTTTCAGAGCTATTTCAGTGTGGGGAGCGCCTCCCGGCAGCTAGATATAAGCAGTGTCTAACCAGCACTAGAACCAGAGCTGACGAAGCCTCTCGGATGAGCGGCGAAACGTTTTTGACCAAACAAACTTTGTCCAGTTGACAAATTGAACTTCTCCTTTTATCATGGATTCTACCTGGACGACTGAGGGACTTTTCACGCCTCTGTTCCTTGACTTATTTGGATTTTTGATGGCAGGACATCTGATTGGGCCAGGGGATGTTCTTGATCTATCATAAAAATAGAAAATTGGCAGCCAATAAGGCCCCCTAGCTGTCACCTATCATCTCTCACCACAGCGAAGCCACCCACACACACACACACACACTATTCAGTATTTATTTATTTTGTAATATTTACTCAAAGCTCATATAAGTGAAGCCGGGATAACATTTCCAGCACAATAGCCATTTGTAGTTGTTCCTGACCTGCAGAGACGAAGAAGATGCCTGCACACAGGATGACATTGTAGTGGGATTTGTAGAACTCGCTGGCCGCCACACACACTCCCCCCAGGAACAGCAGCCCCACACTCAGGATGGGGAAGAGGCTGGAGGCACGCACCGCTCCTGAACACAACCAGCCAACACTGTTTAAACTTTCATCACAAGATGCAAATCCTTCGTAACTTACGTAACAAATACTCGGCTGCATCCTGGTCATAGTCGGCATCTTCAGGAAAGTGGTCAATGTTTTTGCAAATGCCCCGGAATGTTCCTAGAAAAGCATACAGTTCAATCACTTCAGTCCAGTTTACATCATCAGAGGTGAAATTAATGTTATGTTATGATTTTCAGATTCTCAGGTAAATTACATGAACAGGAAATTTATCTTGCTAATCTTTTTGGGGAAACTTGCTTATGTGAAGGTAAAATTTCCCTAAAAAGATATATTGAAATATACTTTGCTCTACTTACTCTGCTTTAGTTGAATATATAGCTAGCTAGTATGTAAACCTTTGCCATAAATAGACAGACAGCATAAAAGTATATTTGTTAAAGGTCCAGTATTTTGCTAAATTGACTGCTGTGAGCTTTGAGCCAGGAAACATACCTGGATTTGGGTTTTATTTCAGTCACATGTTTGAGTAACTCTCTCCAAAGCTCAAAATCCTCTGTTCCACCTTGTGATGTCATGTAGTGATAGTTTTCAAGTTAACAGGCACTTTTTACCTTTCTTTCAGGAGAGATCGGCAATTCCAAGGCTGAAATCATCCAAGTAACTGTAGTGTAAAGGTGTATGGAGCTTAAAAACACAGTTGAGCACTTCCAATGTTACAAGTTTTTTCAGTTTGAGAGAAGTACACAGCTTAAATATGGAGGGTTTGTGTGTAAAACAAACGAATGAAACAAAACACAACTCCAGGTATGTTTTTATTGAGGAAACAACATTGGTGCAGTAGATCAGACAATAGCGTAACATGTTCCCTTTAAAGGCAAATTAACATTTTTTTTTACAATCTGAGCCTTCTTTCGGCAATAAAACAAGTAGTTTTACTCACCCATAGCAGTTTGCTGTCAATTTTTATTTATTTATTTTATTTAACCTTTATTTATCCAGGTAAACCAATTGAGAACCAGTTCTCATTTACAATGGCGACCTGGCCAAGAGGCAGCACAATTAAAACAGTTACAATTGGAGCAGTATCGCAGAACTTATGTTGAGCCGTTCTGTTCTACTAATGATCCCGTATCCGTTAGCGTGAGTGCTCGGGGCATTACTTTGCGGTGTCCAAATAACACAAACTTTAGCACTTTTCAAATCACAGAAGATCGCTGTGTCAGCGTAGACTTTTAGTGGATTCCAAAACGGCCTGAAACCCGATATGCAGCTATAGTTTCATTTGATGACGTCATCAGAGAGGACAGTGCGCATGTGTGAACTCAGCTGTTTTGTAAACACCGCTAGTCCGAAAGAGGCTAATACCGCTCTGAACTGTTGCGATATCGGGTTTCAGGCCGTTTTGGAATCCACTGAAAGTCTACCCTGGCACAGCGATCTTCTGTGATTTGAAAAGTGCTAAAGTTTGTGTTATTTGGACACCGCAAAGTAATGCCCCGAGCACTCACGCTAACGGATACGGGATCATTAGTAGAACAGAACGGCTCAACATAAGTTCTGCGATACTGCTCCAATTGACACCAAACTGCTATGGGTGAGTAAAACTACTTGTTTTATTGCCGAAAGAAGGCTCAGATTGTAAAAAAAATGTTAATTTGCCTTTAAGGATTTTAGAAACTAATTGTTGTGGCATAAAGAAAGAGATTTGTTAAAGCCCCAGTGTGTAGGATTCGTGGCGCATAGGTGGATGGTGCTATTGCACTTTCTGTTTTAGCTACGGCAGACCTCGAGGGTCACAAGCCGCGTGCCGCTACTGTATAAATAAAACGCGGTCCCGTTTTTTTTTTTTTTCCTTTTCTCATGAAAACACACATTCCCGATCATGTACCATGACACTCTACACATCAAATGAAACCTTACAGTCTCCTCTTTTTGACTATGCAATTCATTTCCCTGCACAATAATCACTCCCCGAGCACATGGGGCTTTTATACAGAAAAGCACAAAACGAGGTTAGCTTACCTTAGAATGCTTTGCACAGGTCAAACTCTGTATTTCACCATAAACTTGCTCTCAATTTGTCCGTAAGGATCCAGCGAATAAAATCCAGTAAAACAATTTAGTCCAAAACACGTGTTAGATCCATTACGACGTCTGATCCGGCAGCATGCTTGTGTTGTTTACCCAAAACCACGAGCCTTGCCGAAGGCGAAGGCGGAGCCCAAATGTCCTTCTGCGGCTCTCGTATTCAAAATGGCTGCCTCTGCATGGGGAAGATCCCCCTTTTATGTGACTATATCTAAGTCCAAAAGAATACTTTGATTTCATGATGGAAGTGAAAAGGCTTGGAAAACAATGTATTTTTGAATGGGTATCTTCAATTTCAGTAATTAACGGGTAAAAATCTTACACACTGTCCCTTTAAATAGCAGATCTGAAACTCTAACAATAAATGTTTAGCCACACAAAGCAGAACAAAACATGTGTCAGCGGTGTCAGTTCGAACATGCAAAGCTTCAAACTTTTTCCACAGACACTCAGGCGTATGAAGACGGTTAAGGGGAAACTTTTAGGGTTGGTTAGAGCCCCAACTGTCCAACCCATCAATGGCACCCAATACCCTGATCACTGCGCCTCACTGGTAATGACATAGATGCAGACTTGACTTCTCCCTCAACCCTTGCCACTGTTACATAGCCACATATTGATCCATCTATCCCTATGGAAGGCACTCATTGAGCAGTATTGATGAGATGACTCTGTCGCCATGGAAACACAATTCATTCAGTAGCTACAACTGTTAAAATGTGCAGCGCAGGCCAGATCAGAAGTAGGCCAACAGGATTTGTCATAGTGGCCATGATAAACTATATTGGAGCATGGTGGTAGGCTTAAAGCAGACCTATTCTGCAAAATCCACTTTTCAGTTTTTAGCCATATTCTAGTTGTTTCTCATTCTCTTTTACCCTCTTGAAGTTGTATTTGGAATGATTCATGCATGTTTGAACAATCTTTAATTGCTTATTTTCAAACAATGGTGGAAAGTAATGAAGAACAAGTAGAAAAGTACTGTACTTAAGTAGAATTTTTAGGTATGTGTCCTTTATATAGTAGATACTTTTTACTTACTTCACTACATTTGAAGGCAGGCATCTGTACTTTCTACTCCACAACATTTTTTTTAACAGGACTGAAAAGTAAAACGTACTTTTCAAATGATTTTAGGGTTTATTTTAACATCCTGACTATTATAAGAAATGATTAGTTGCTATGAATATACTGTATATATCAACAATGCTTTTACTTTTTACTCTTAGGCCCCGTTTACACATACCCTCTGTAAAAACTGAGACTTTTCCCTTTGTTTGTGCCTTTCGTTTACACACAAATGGAGATTTTTCCTCTGAAAACGATTCTTTCTAAAAACTCCGGCAAAAGTGGAGATTTTGGAAAACTCCGGTTTTGTGTTTGCATGTAAACTGAGGAAAACTGAGTTTTAGGCAGCTGACGCTGCGATTCTGATTGCTTGCAGAGCGTTCTCCTTCGTTTTCAGAGGCAAATTCGCCGTTTGTATGTAAAAGATGGGTACAAACGTTTTTAAAAATACCAGTGCAAGTGTAAACAAGGCCTCATTTTGGAAAACAGAGGGAGACAAATATTTGTTTCTCAACATACCTGGCTATGTGTAAACGTAGCCTTAAAGTACATTTTTAAGCAGGTACTTAACAGTAAGTTTTACAGTTTTATCTGTATTTTACTTAAGTAAGAAAACTGAGTACTTCATCACCACCCTCACTGTTTTCAAGATGCTATTTTGCCATTTTCACTGTCTCTGGTATACACCCACTTCACCCTTATACCCACCTACTCCAATTTTATTTTCTGATACATTAAGTTGTTTTAGATGAATATTGTGATTTAAAATGATAACATAATGATCCACGGGTGTCCTAGATTATAACTGTAGAGCAGGCACAAGCAAAATATGTCTTCTTTAATGAGTGGTATTTGTCGTGTTTGGTGTGACAGGATGAGAGCTCTGTGCACGCCTTTGCAATATTACCCATTAAAGGGACAGTGTGTAAGATTTTTACCTGTTAATTACTGAAATTGAAGATACCCATTCAAAAATACATTGTTTTCCAAGCCTTTTCACTTCCATCATGAAATCAAAGTATTCTTTTGGACTTAGATATAGTCACATAAAAGGGGGATCTTCCCCATATAGAGGCAGCCATTTTGAATACGAGAGCCGCAGAAGGACATTTGGGCTCATCCTTCGCCTCGGCTCCTGCTAACAGCTGCACAGCCGCGCTGCATATGGCTCCCCCCTTCCCCTCCCCTTCCCCTTCTCTCCTTCGGTCCTCTGCTCCCATATGCAGCCAGGAGCGAAGGAGAGAAGGGGAAGGGGAGGGGAGGGGAGCATGCTGCCGGATCACACATCGTAATGGATATAACACGTATTTTGGACTAAATTGTTTTACTGGATTTTATTCGCTGGATCCTTATGGACAGATTGAGACCAAGTTTATGATGAAATACAGAGTTTGACCTGTGCAAAGCCTTCAAAGGTAAGCTAAGTAAGCTAAGTTTTGTGCTTTTCTGTATAAAAGCCCCATGTGCTCGGGGAGTGATTGTTTTGCAGGGAAATGAATTGCATAGTCAAAAAGAGGAGACTGTAAGGTTTCATTTGATGTGTAGATTGTCATGAATCATGATCGGGATTGTGTGTTTTCATGCGAAAAGAAAAAAAAAAAGTGAACGGGGGACCGCGGTTTATGTATACAGCGGTGCGCGGTTCGTGCGCGGGCACGCGCGATGTCGGCGCTACGTCGCGTCCGGGTGACCCTCGAGGTCTGCCATAGCCAAAAGAGGAAGTGGAATAGCTACTAACCACCTATGCGCCACGAATCCTACACACTGTCCCTTTAAGCTTTAAGAATGTTCATCAAAAACATACCAAGAGTTTTGTTTCATTTGCGCATTGAGTCACCCTTTATTATTATTAGTCTGTCTACATCTTCAAAACTCGGAATGCTCTGTTCCACCTTGTGATGTCATGAAGCAGTAGTTTTTAAAGGGATAGTGAGGTTTTTTTTTTTAATGTGAATCCATATGGCTTCCCTTTCAACAGTGTCCTGAGATTAACACTGACTTACTCCTGACAGCGTCCTCTGGGCCCAGTTCTGTGCCGGTTCCGTAGCTCGCGAACGTAGTTCCAGCAAGTTACCGGGGACAATTAATAAAGCTAGTTTTTCTTCTCAAAACAATATTCGTCCAAAAAGTGATATATTTGCGTCAACAAGCTAATACAGCTAATCTGCGTGCAGTGATACGAATCGAGAGAAAATAGCACCAATGCGAATTAATTAATTTTTCGTGTGCAACTGTTTGTGACGCAAATATATCACTTTTTGGACAAATGTTGTTTTGAGAAGAAAAACATCCATCCATCCATCTATCCATTTTCTTCCGCTTATCCGGGGCCGGGTCGCGGGGGCAACAGTCTAAGCAGGGATGCCCAGACCTCCTTCACCCCGGACACTTCCTCCAGCTCCGCCGGGGGGACCCCAAGGCGTTCCCAGGCCAGCCGGGACACATAGTCCCTCCAGAGCGTCCTGGGTCTTCCCCGGGGCCTCCTCCCAGTGGGACATGCCTGGAACACCTCCCGAGGGAGGTGTCCAAGAGGCATCCAAAACAGATGCCCGAGCCACCTCAGCTGGCTCCTCTCAACGTGGAGAAGCAGCGGCTCTATTCCGAGCTCCTCCCATGTGACTGAGCTCCTCACCCTGTCTCTAAGGGTGCGCCCAGCCACTCTGCGGAGGAAACTCATTTCGGCCGCTTGTATTCGCGATCTTGTCCTTTCGGTCATTACCCAGAGCTCATGAACATTGGTGAGGGTAAGAACGTAGACTGACCGGTAAATTGAGAGCTTCGCTTTTCGGCTCAGCTCCCTCTTCAGCACAATGGTCCGGTACAGCGACCGCATCACTGCCGTCGCTGCACCAATCCGTCTGTCAATCTCATGCTCCATCCTCCCCTCACTCGTGAACAAGACCCCGAGATACTTGAACTTCTTCACTTGAGGCAAGGACTCCCCACCCACCCGGAGAGGGCAAGCCACCTTTTTCCGGTCGAGAACCATGGCCTCGGATTTGGAGGAGCTGATCCTCATCCCAGCCGCTTCACACTCGGCTGCGAACCGTCCCAGTGCACATTGGATGTCCCGGTACGATGAAGCCATCAGGACAACATCATCTGCAAACAGCAGAGATGAGATCCTGTGGTTCCCAAACCAGATCCCCTCCGGCCCCTGACTGCGCACCCCACCCGCACCGTAAACAGTGTTTGCCAGAATTTCTTTGAGGCCGTCCGATAGTCCTCCTCCATGGCCTGTCGGAACTCCTCCCCAACCCGAGTTTTTGCCTCTGCAACTACCTGGGCTGCATCAGGCTTGGCCCGCCGGTACCCGTCAGCTGCCTTAGGAGTCCCATGAGCCAACAAGGCCCGATAGGACTCCTTCTTCAGCCTGACGGCATCCCTTACTTCCAGTGTCCACCACCGGGTTCGGGGATTGCCGCCACGACAAGCACCACAGACCTTATGACCACACCTACGGGCAGCCGCATCGACAATAGAGGCCGAGAACAAAGCCCACTCGCACTCTATGTCCCCAGCCTCCCCCGGAATCTGAGAGAAGCTCTCCCGGAGGTGTGAGTTGAAGGTGCCCCTGACAGAGGGCTCTGCCAGACGTTCCCAACAGACCTTCACGATACGCTTGGGCCGGCCAGGTCTTTCCGGCTTCCTCCCCCGCCAGCGGACCCAACTCACAACCAGGTGGCGATCAGTTGACAGCTCTGCCCCTCTCTTCACCCGAGTGTCCAAGACACGCGGCCGGAGGTCAGATGACACGACTACAAAGTCGATCGTCGACCTCCGTCCTAGGGTGTCCTGGTGCCACGTGCACTGATGGACACCCTTGTGCCCGAACATGGTGTTCGTTATGGACAAACTGTGGCTAGCACAGAAGTTCAATAACAGAACACCGCTCGGGTTCAGATCAGGGAGGCTGTTTCTCCCAATCACCCCTCTCCAGGTGTCACTGTCGTTGCCCATGTGGGCGTTGTAAGTCCCCCAGTAGAACGACAGAGTCCCCGGTCAGTGCACTGTCCAGTACCCCTCCCAGACACTCCAAGAAGGCCGGGTACTCTGCACTGCTGTTCGGCCCATAGGCCGACACAACAGTGAGAGATCTGTCCCCGACCCGAAGGCACAGGGACGTGATCCTCTTGTTCACCGGGGTGAACTCCAACACTCAGCGGCTGAGCTGTGGGGCAATGAGCAGGCCCACACCAGCCCGCCGGCGTTCCCCGCAGGCAACGCCAGAGAAATGGAGGGTCCAGCCCCCCTCAAGGAGTTGGGTTCCAGAGCCCAAGCTGTGCGTGGAGGTGAGGCCGACTATATCTAGTCGGTAACGCTCAACCTCCTGCACGAGCTCAGGCTCCTTCCCCCCCAGCGAGGTGATCACATTCCATGTCCCCAGAGCTAGTCTCCATGTCCGGAGATCCGGCCGCCGAGGCCCCCGCTTTCGACTGCCGCCCAGATCTCTTTGCACCCGGCCCCTATGGATCTTCCTGTGGTGGGTCCACAGGAGGAGAAGAAAAACAAGCTTTATTAAATGTCCCCGCGAACCTACCAGACCTATGTTCCTGAGCTCCAGAACCGGAGCAGAACCGGGCTGAGACGACGTGGTGAGCGGTAAGCCAGTGTTAATGCACGACACTGTTAGAGGGGAACCCATACATTCATTCAAAAAAACTGCACTATCCCTTTAAGTTAACAGCTGCCTTTTACCAGTAGAGATCGGCAATTCCAGAGCTGAAATGATCCGGGTGTATAGAGTTTAAAAACAAAATGGAGCACTTCCTGTATTACCATATGACATCACAAGGTGAAAAAGGTAGAGTATTATCAGTTTGAGAGAACTCATAATAGAACTCTAAATATGCAGTGTTTCTGTGTTAAACATGTGTGAATGAAACAAAACACAACTCCAGGTCTGTTTGTGATGAGGAAACTACATTATAACATATAAAAGTTTAGAAAAAAGTGTAATATAGGCCCTTTAAACAAGCATTCTTACTGTGGGATAGAAAAGATTAATGCCACTATGGGACATATTCCAGATACACAGTGCACATTTAAATTGAATAAGTCTGATTTAATTTTTTTTTTAAAGTGAAGAAGTGTTTTGTGCTTGTTCGTGGCACTTCTGCTTGTGAAGAACTCAACAATCCAAAATAGATCCTTGATTTTTAACCCCTGTGAGTGCTTTGAGGGGTAGTCAGGTGTACTTAGCGACCACTGTCACTTAGGCTAATGGATTTTCAGTCATTTCAAGTGCCAGTTCTGTGCCATAAGTCAGCTCCTGAACTTATTTCCCGACAGGCTCCTACAGCTCCGCTCAAACAGCGAGAGATACAGGACTATGTTCTACAGTATACTATAATACTCCCTACAACTGTACAACAACTCACCCTTATGTCACAGTTAATACTCCCTACAACTGTACAACTCACCCTTATGTAACAGATAATACTATGTCCTGCCAATCACTATTTCATCATTGCACTGTTTTACCTAAACCACCTCTAGCCTTTCCACAGAAGTGACCTGCATCAAGAGCTGTCACAATAACACATTTTGAAGGGTGTCCTGTCCTGGGCTGTCCTCTGGACTCTGTAGAGGAGGTGGCTGAGAGGAGGGTACTGGTCAAACTCACGTCCATCATGGATGACACCTCTCACCCTCTGCACCGGACTGTAGAGGAGCTGAGCAGCTCCTTTAGCAGCCGACTGAGGCACCCCCAGTGCAAGAAGGAGCGCTACTGCAGATCCTTCATCCCCACCGCCATCAGACTGTATAATTCTACTGTATAGTCCTACCGTGCAATATCGTTTTCCCAATGTGCAATATTGTTGTTTTTTCAATACTCCTATCGTGCAATATCGTTTTTCCAATTTTTCAATACTCTCCCTGTCACTGTTTTCATTATTACTACTATTATTATTACTCGATTTATTACTTATTTTTTTTATTATTATTATTATATTATTATTATTCTTTATGCCATTTTTGCCTGCATGCACTTGTCTTCTTGTTCAAACTGTCCCTACCTGGAGCTACTGTGACAAGTAAATTTCTCCTGTGTGAGATCAATAAAGTCTTATCTTATCTTATTTGTACGAAGGCCTCCCGTCGTGATAATTACTATATCGACATACCGTTTCGTACATGATAGGTGGAGCAATCATTTTTGGGCCTCAATATTATCGTGGGCACTTTTCCATAGCAATGGTGCGACATTTTTTTACCATTTTATAGCTAATGTGATTAGACTTGAGATGTAAAATTATATATAGGCTAATGAAATTCTATGACTCATTATAGATACAGAACGAACTAGTTTACATTCTGCATTTTTTAAGGAAGTAGCACCAGGTGTTAAAAAAAAAAAAAGAAAAAAAAAAGAAAAGAATTACCCTCGGTGCAGCAGGTCCTCCAGAGGCCGGAGTGCGTGAGCACCTCCTCATTCTTCCGCAGGGTCTCGTTGTCGCTGGAGCTTTTGGAGCGGCACATGCCCCGGGAATAGAGCCAGTAGTCCGTCCCCACCGCGATGGTCATGAGGCTGAAGGCGCAGAAAGCCCCGGCGGTGGTCAGGAGCATCATCATCCCGCGGTTGCACAGCCTCATCTCGGACCACGCTCTTTCTCCTGTGCGCAAACGTTCTAAAACTCCGCAAAACTTTCTCTTTTATAAGTCCGGGCGGCGGATGGACACGAGGACTTTTCCCGCATATTTGCAACTTCCCGAGGACGCGCGGACCCAAAAGCTGCAAGTGTGAGGTCTTTTTGAAGAAGTCCGAAAAGGCGCTGTGGGTGCGGGGAGGTCTGGCTCTGATGTCCCGGACTGACAGAGGCGATAGGCGATCAATGACAATGGAACTGATCAATGAGAATGGAACTTTCTCTACTCTGTCCCCGTGCACGCGTTGTGTGTGTGTGTGTGTGTGTGTTTCTCTGTGTATTTGTGTGTGTGTGTGTGTGTGTGTGTTTCTGTGTTTGTGTTTGTGTGTGTGTGTTTCTCTGTGTGTATTTGTGTTTCTGTGTGTGTGTATGTGTGTGTGTGTTTGTGTATGTTTGTGTGTATTTGTGTGTGTGTTTGTGTGTATTTGTGTGTGTGTTTGTGTATGTTTGTGTGTATTTGTGTGTGTGTTTGTGTGTATTTGTGTGTGTGTTTGTGTATGTGTGTGTTTGTTTGTGTGTATTTGTGTGTGTGTTTGTGTGTATTTATTTGTGTGTATTTGTGTGTGTGTGTGTGTTTGTGTGTATTTGTGTGTGTGTGTTTGTGTGTATTTGTGTGTGTGTGTTTGTGTGTATTTGTGTGTGTGTGTGTGTTTGTGTGTATTTATTTGTGTGTATTTGTGTGTGTGTGTGTGTTTGTGTGTATTTGTGTGTTTGTGTTTGTGTGTATTTGTGTGTGTGTGTATTTGTGTGTGTTTGTGTGTATTTGTGTGTGTGTTTGTGTATGTGTGTGTTTGTTTGTGTGTATTTGTGTGTGTGTTTGTGTGTATTTGTTTGTGTGTATTTGTGTGTGTGTGTGTTTGTGTGTATTTGTGTGTTTGTGTTTGTGTGTATTTGTGTGTGTGTGTATTTGTGTGTTTGTGTTTGTGTGTATTTGTGTGTGTTTGTATTTGTGTGTGTTTGTGTGTATTTGTGTGTGTGTTTGTGTATGTGTGTGTTTGTTTGTGTGTATTTGTGTGTGTGTGTGTGTTTGTGTGTATTTGTTTGTGTGTATTTGTGTGTGTGTGTGTATGTGTGTGTTTGTGTGTATTTGTGTGTGTGTATTTGTGTGTGTTTGTGTGTATTTGTGTGTGTGTATTTGTGTGTGTGTGTATCTGTGTGTGTTTGTGTATTTGTGTGTGTGTGTTTTTCTGTGTTTGTGTGTGTTTCTCTGTGTATGTGTTCCTGTGTGTGTTTCTGTGTATTTGTGTGTGTTTGTGTGTGTATGTGTTCCTGTGTGTGTTTCTGTGTATTTGTGTGTGTTTGTGTGTTTCTCTGTTTGTGTCTGTGTGTGTGTGTGTGTTTCTGTGCGTGTGTGTGTTTCTCTGTGTGTGTGTGTTTCTCTGTGTTTGTGTGTTTCTCTGTGTTTGTGTGTGTGTGTGTGTGTTTCTGTGCGTGTGTGTGTTTCTCTGTGTGTGTGTGTTTCTCTGTGTTTGTGTGTTTCTCTGTGTTTGTGTGTGTGTGTGTGTGTTTCTCTGTGTGTGTGTTTCTCTGTATTTGTGTTTGTGTGTGTGTGTGCTTCTGTGGGTGTGTGTGTTTCTGTGTGTTTGTGTGTTTCTCTGTATTTGTGTGTTTGTGTGTGTGTGTTCCTCTGTGTGTTTCTGTGTATCTCTGTGCATGTGTTCCTGTGTGTTTCTGTGTATTTGTGTGTTTCTGTGTATTTGTGTGTTTCTGTGTATTTGTGTGTTTCTCTGTGTGTGTGTGTGTGTTTCTCTGTGTGTGTGTGTGTGTGTTTCTCTGTGTGTGTGTGTGTGTGTGTGTGTTAGAATGCAGTTAACACATCAGGAGCATACCCAGAGCTGTGTTCTTTGTGTTTTTGTCATTTACACACGTATCACAATAATCCTGCATTGTCTGTCCACATCTCCAAAGCTCAAAATGATCTGTTCCACCTTGTGATGTCATGAAGTGGTAGTTTTCAAGCTAACATCTAGGGATGAAATTATCCAAATGATTCTAGTGAATGTGTGTGGAGTTTAAAAACACAGCGGAGCATTTCCTGTATATGACATCACAAGGTGGAGTGTTTTCTGTTTGAGAGAATATGCAGGGTTTGTGTGTTAAACGTGTGTGAAAGAAACAAAACAACTCAAGGTGTGTTTGTGATGGGGAATATGAACCCTTAAAGATGTACTGTATATTCTCTCTCTTTTATATTCCACTTTTGACATGTTTTATATAAATATTGTATTCAACATTAATGCCACAATATGTAAACTTTTTAGCCAAAAAATAAACTATAAGTATGCTATAAGTATGTTTTTTTCCAATTGTGTTGTTTATATTGAAGTGAAAAAAGATGAATGTGCTCATCCTGTTTCGATGAAGATGTTCCTTTGGCTATGCTATTCCACAGTATTCCACAGTATGGCATTAAAAGCATTTATCTCCATGGAGAATGGAGAATATTCCAGTGGTTTCCATGGAACCATGCAGTGAGTATTACCCTTGCAACTCAGGAGCCCAGTCTAGTTTTTTTTTGGAAGAAATGACAATGTTATAAACATTGGTGGCACAGTAACTGAGCAGCTACCGAAGGTTCCAGTTTAGGGTTAGGGTCGCTGGACCCTTCCAGGCAAGAAGGTTCCGGATTTGATCCTGGGGTCGTCCGGGCTTTTCTGTGTGGAGTTTGCATGTTCTCCCCGTGTCTGGGTGGTTTCCATCCTCAAACCTAAAAAACCTGCACCAGAGATTACAGGTGGAAATGAGCTCTGATGCTACAACCTGGCACAATGCATCTCTTCTGTTAAGGCTAATGTAGATTGTGCACTGTCCCTGTCTCATATATAAACCAAAAAAAACAAACAAAAAAAAATTAATTTTAATTTTTCTTCGAAGGCATAAACAGCCAGGACGATTCTGTGAAAGCCTCACAGCTGCCTCTTCCCTAGCTCCAGGCGTGAGGACACGCTCAAGTAAACAATACATTATTAAAATCAGTTTGGAAACCACAGGGTGGCCTGTTTATCTTCTTGAATATATATAGGCTACTACTGCTCATCGCACTTTCAACTTACTCTAGGAATAATAATAGGTTTAGCCAACCCATTATATTTCACTGTTGTGACAGTGATATGATGATGAATATCTTTTTCATTTAGAATACATTTACATTTTCTAATTCTAATTAATGTCCAAAAACTAAATACTATGATTAAAACTATATATATATAAAAGAAGATTTTTCATAATTTCCAAGCATTATTTGCAAATTGCCTGTGTACTCCTGTAGGCCGGGTAACACAGACACAACAGGCAGTCAAACATTTGAGAATAACTAAAGGTTAAAGGTCCTAAAAGGTCCTTAAAGGACTTCAAGCTCCTGTGAGCTTGAAGTCATGTTAGTATGTTTCCTCCTTAAAAGCAGACCTGGAGTTGTGTTTTGTTTCATTCATACATAACTAATGACCATGACCAAGAGGAGCCATCTGAGGTGGCTCGGGCATTTGCTCCGAATGTTTCCTGAACACATCCCTGGGGAGGTGTTCCGGGCATGTTCCATCGGAAGGTGACCCCGGGGAAGACTCAGGACACACTGGAGGGACTTTGTCTCTTGGCCTGGGAAGAGACAGAGCCTGGGTTCTGGGAATACCTCAGGGTTCCTCCTGGAGGAGTTGGAGGAAGTGTCTGGGAAGAGGGAAGTCTGGGAGTCCCTGTTTAGACTGCTGTCCCTGCGACCCAGCCGCAGATATGCAGAAGAAAATGGAATGCAGAAGATGGATGGATATTAGACGAATAAACATGGATACTCAGTCTACATCTCCAAAGCTCAATGTGCCCTGTTCCACCTTGTGATGTAATGAAGTGGTAGTTTTCAACTTTACAGCTACATTTTACCATCGTAGAGATTGGGTGGGTGGAGAGTCCTTGCCTCAGGTGGAGGAGTTCAAGTATCTCGGGGTCTTGTTCACGAGTGAGGGGAGGATGGAGCGTGAGATTGACAGGCGGATCGGTGCAGCGTCGGCAGTGATGCGGTCGCTGTACCGGACCGTTGTGGTGAAGAGGGAGCTGAGCCAAAAGGCGAAGCTCTCAATTTACCGGTCAATCTACATTCCTACCCTCACCTATGGTCATGAGCTCTGGGCAATGACCGAAAGGACAAGATCGCGGATACAAGCGGCCGAAATGAGTTTCCTCCGTAGAGTGGCTGGGCGCACGCTTAGAGATAGAGTGTGGAGCTTGGTCACACGGGAGGAGCTCGGAGTAGAGCCGCTGCTTCTCCACATCGAGAGGAGCCAGCTGAGGTGGCTCGGGCATCTGTTCCGGATGCCTCCTGGTCGCCTCCCTCGGGAGGTGTTCCAGGCATGTCCCACCGGGAGGAGGCCCCGGGGAAGACCCAGGACACGCTGGAGGGACTATGTCTCCCGGCTGGCCTGGGAACGCCTTGGGGTCCCCCCGGAGGAGCTGGAGGAAGTGTCCGGGGTGAAGGAAGTCTGGGAGTCCCTGCTTAGACTGTTGCCCCCGCGACCCGGCCCCGGATAAGCAGAAGAAAATGGATGGATGGATGGAGATTGGCAATTCCAAGGCTGAAACTATCCAAATGATTCTAGGGAAGGTGTATGGAGTTTAAAAACACAGTGGAGCACTTCCTGTATAACAACATGACATCAAGGTGGAACATTGTTTTTTAGTTCGAGAAAAGCCTAAATCTGTGGGGTTTGTGTGTTAAACATGTGAATGAAACAAAACAACTCCAGGTCTGTTTGTGATGAGGAAACTACATTAGAACACGGAGCAGAAAAGGGCATAAAATGGACCCTTGAAGTAGTAGTAAGTTGACTGGACTCATGTTGTTGCTTACACTTTTTGTTCTTGAAGATTCATGTGAAAATGAGACGGAAGCCCCAGAGTTACTGAAATGATCCTTTATTTGAATGGCTGTACGGTGGTCTCTCATGCACTGCAGAGAGATGACACATGCACTACACACACTTTCCCAGTAAACACACCTCCTCTCCTCTGCCTTTTGCATAGTAAACATTTGAGCCTTGAGTTCATTCCTCTCCCTTTAAGTGCCTATGACAACTTTTAATCATTATCATTTTCGTTGAATTCGGTGTGCTAAAATTCCAAACTGGATTATGATACGGAATAGACTTTATATCAATTCTGATCATAAAAACACTCTCTTTAGACTAAATGTCATTTCAATATTAAATCATAGTACTTTTTTATATTACTTGCTCAAGATCATTCTAAAACTATTCAGGAAAGGCTCATTTCTGTCCCGTGAGACTTTCTAGTATTGATACCTGCTCAAATGAGTATTGCTTTGTGTGAATATCAAGGTCAAACTGGCCAAATTGGGGAAAAAATGTTACATATTAGTGATGTGTTGGTTACGAACGTTCTGGCTCCATTTAGTTTTTTTTAGAGTGCCTTTCTAGTTTTGTTCCCCTGCTTTTTTTTTTGTGTGTGAAAACCGCACGTGATTGGTCAAGATGTGTTGCAGCATCTACATTTTGTTGTCATTCTTTCTGCAGGTTGCCTTAATCTAATTAGTTAAAAGTTTATCTAATTGAGATGTGTTGTTTTATACTTTTTGACTCCAAGTAGAAGTCTTCAGGAAGCCCACACACACAGACCAATACCTGCTTTTTGATTCACACCACCCACTGCAGCACAAACTGGGAGTTATTCGGACATTACAACACAGGGCCCAAGTGGTTCCCACAAGCACAGAGGGTAAGGAGAAAGAAGAACAACATGTGCAGGAAGCCCTCTCTGTTTGTGGATATCCTAAATGGGCTGTTAACAAAACCAAGAGAGACAAGGGCAAGAAACAAGATAATAGAGAATCAGAACCCAGGAGGAAAGGGGTAGCGATTCCGTACCTGGCCGGCGTTTTGGAAAAACTACAGAGGATTTTCAGACAATATGAAATCCCAGTTTATTTCAAATCCACAAACACTTTAAGACAAAAACTGGTCCACCCAAAGGACAAAACACCGAGCCACAAACAAAGCAATGTGGTCTACTCCATTCAGTGTAGTGAAGACTGCAGTGAGCGCTACACTGGAGAAACAAAACAGCCACTTCACAAGAGGATGTACCAACACAGACGGGCGTGCCAGAGTGGACCTTCATCTGCCGTACATCTTCACCTAGAAGCCACGGGCCATTCTTTTGAGGACAGTGAGGTTCAGATCTTAGCCAGGGAAAAGAACTGGTTTGAGAGGGGAGTTAAAGAGGCTATTTTTGTCAAAAAAGAGAATCCGTCGTTAAACAGAAATGGGGGAGTTAGACATAACTTGTCTCCCATTTATAATTCGATTCTTAAACCAAGTCATAACAGACGGGAAAAAAACATTAGGGCAGACGAGTCAGGGACAGAAGGGTGGAGACGGTCTGTAGTCTGAATAGAGCTGCTAAATATTCGAATAACAAAAGGAACAAATGAGGGATAGTTTCAGATATATTTCAGAGCAGTGAGCTCCTCATAGGGCTAAATAGAGATGCTAAACGAGACGCCAGGGAAACAAAAGATACAAATTAGCTGAGATAGTTTCAGAAGGATTTCAGTGTAGTGAGCTCCTCCCTGCAGCTAGATATAAACAGTGTCTAACCAGCACTAGAACCAGAACTGAAGAAGCCTCTCGGATGAGCGACGAAACGTTTTCAACCAAACAAACTTTGTCCAGTTGACAAATTTAACTTCTCCTTTTATCATACTTTTTGATACTTTATCATTTATTTTGTAGCACTCAATTCAAGGTTGAGTGTGTTTGGAAAATAAAGCAACGTATAGGATAAACATTTGATGTCATGTATGTTTTTACATTAGTAATTCATTTTACACACAGTTTTGCATTATTTTTGGTGATTAATTTAAGAAGCAGAAAATCTGAGGAGCCATTTGAGAGGCGAAAGAGCCAACTCTTTATAGTATGCAGAGCCAAAAAGAGCCGAAAATTCCCATCACTATTACACATAATGAACTGTTTTTTTGTTTATTTTTAGTAGAATGAGTTGTCTATCCTGTCATAGGCACTTAAACAATTCTTTATGTAATTTCCTTATAGTTTTCCTTATATTACAGATATGGAATGTTGGCAACTCAGAGTTAAGACAAACATTGATATAATGATTAAGAGATGGAAGGATTGGTGTATGGAAGATCATTTGTTTCATCAGATTTTAAATTTTAAATGCCATTGAATTTCTCACTTTGAATTTTTAACCCTGAAAAAACATGTTCTGAATGTCAGTTAATGAAATTTTAAGTGTACATTTTCAAAGTGTTTAATATTCAATATTTAAAAAAAAATCTTTTAAATATTCTGCACACATATTTTCAAGCCTAAACCAGGTCTAATCCAGGACTAACCTGGGACTAAACCAAGTCAAACCCAGGACTAAACCAGGTCTAATCCAGGACTAACCTGGGACTAAACCAAGTCAAACCCAGGACTAAACCAGGTCTAATCCAGGACTAACCTGGGACTAAACCAAGTCAAACCCAGGACTAAACCAGGTCTAATCCAGGACTAACCTGGGACTAAACCAAGTCAAACCCAGGACTAAACCAGGTCTAATCCAGGACTAACCTGGGACTAAACCAGGTCTAACCCAGGACTAAATCAGGTCTAATCCAGGACTAACCTGGGACTAAACCAAGTCAAAAACAGGACTAAACCAGGTCTAATCCAGGACTAACCTGGGACTAAACCAAGTCAAACCCAGGACTAAACCAGGTCTAATCCAGGACTAAAGTGGGATTAAACCAAGTCAAACCCAGGACTAAACCAGGTCTAATCCAGGACTAACCTGGGACTAAACCAAGTCAAACCCAGAACTAAACCAGGTCTAATCCAGGACTAAAGTGGGATTAAACCAAGTCAAACCCAGGACTAAACCAGGTCTAATCCAGGACTAACCTGGGACTAAACCAAGTCAAACCCAGGACTAAACCAGGTCTAATCCAGGACTAAAGTGGGATTAAACCAAGTCAAACCCAGGACTAAACCAGGTCTAATCCAGGACTAAAGTGGGATTAAACCAAGTCAAACCCAGGACTAAACCAGGTCTAATCCAGGACTAAAGTGGGATTAAACCAAGTCAAACCCAGGACTAAACCAGGTCTGGGCTTAGTCAGACCTGCAAATTTTACACTCAAATTCGAGTGTAAAATTTGCAGCAAAAATTCAAGATGCAAAGGCAGAAGCAATCAATACAAAGTGATCTGATCTAACTTAGTAACAAACAGGAAATGGTGCAGTAAATGAATCTGATTGGTCAGAATTAGCCTCATCAAAACCTCATTTTATTTTTTGTAAAGTGTAAACACCGCCCACAGATGAGAACGGCCAATAGGAAACAGCCTCTGTCCTCCACGCTCACACAGGATCTTTGCTGTGAATTTTTTATTTTTTGATAAATATTTAAAAAGTTTACTTAAAATTTCAGCAATTAAAATTCTGAATAAAAATAATTCACATCTTTTTTCAGAGTTAAAAAAAAATTCAAAGTGAGAAATTCAGTAATATTTAAAATTCAAAATCTAATGGAACAAATTATCATCCATATTGGTGGTTTTCCGATCCTAAAATGTGATTATGCCATACGCCCAGATGGGGAACAAGAGCCATCATTACTTATTGATTACACTGTACTCTGCCATGAAATACCCAAAAGGTAAATTAAAGGAGAATTAACGTTTTTAACAATCTGAGCCTTATTTCGGTAATATAAGCATGTAATATATGCCCCGAGCGGTCTCCAAATAACACAAACTTTAGCACTTTTTAAATCATAGAAGCTCGACGTCTTAGTCCAGGGGTGGGCAAACTTTTTGACTCGTGGGCCACAAAGGGTTCTAAAATTTAACAGAAGGGCCGGACCAGGAGCAGGTGGATTTAGTGTTTTGGTAAAAACACTAAAAATAACATGGGATATGTAGAAAATATGTGTTTTATTTCAATTAAAAATTAACAAAAGCATTACAACAAAATGTCCATCTTTCAAGTTCTACGGTATTTAGCTATTTATTGAAATGACTCTTAAAGCACAGGAAATTTTATTCATAAAATACAGCTTTTTTATTACTAACAGTTACTATTTTAAAGCACTGAACGTTCTGTTCTCCTTCAGGTTCTTTCGTTCTTTCGTTGACTGCTTGTTAACGTTTTGTGGGAAAGTGACGGCTGATATTATATACTTTTTAAAATCCGCTACAGTCTCTTGGCATATCAGGCATACAGCAGTTGAAAAGTATTTGGTGAAAAAATATTTACTTGTCCACTTCTTATTAAACACTCGACATTCTCTGTCCACTTTTCTTTTCTTAGCTCCGCTCGTCTTTACAGGAGGCTGAGGGGTCAAAGAGTAAAGCACAAACGTGGAGCAAAACGCCGCACCTCAACAAAGGTCAATGTATGTAGTGCGCCAGCTATTGGAAAACACCAGAACTGCAGGGAAATTAAAACATTAAAACATTAACAAGGTTTATTAATATAATTTCTTCAAGTTTGGCGGGCCGGATTAAGAAGCTTAACGGGCCGCATATGGCCCCCGGGCCGTAGTTTGCCCATGCCTGTCTTAGTCTACACTTTCGTTTGAGTCGAAAGTGGCCTGTAATCCAAGATTTATCCATAATTTACAGCTTTGCGTTTCATGTTTGGGTCCCGGGAGCTGAGAGCAAAATAAACTGTGACTCCGCACATGCGCACTGGCGTCCTCATCTACTCGAAACTAAAAAACGTTAATTCTCCTTTGATAAATATTGAACCTGATATTAGTGACTAGACCCAATAACTAACTATATTGCATTTTCCTGTCCCCCATCTGTATCAAATATTCTGGACCTATAGAAGGTTGTAATGTCATCCGAAACCCGGCTATTGATGCTTTGCACTGACATCACGCTGTAGGTCTATGGTGGGATTTTCAGCAGTTCAGCCAGATATTTTTAAGTTTTAAGAGTATGTAAACTCAATAAAAAATACAAAATGGGTTTAAACAGTACATTTTCAGGAGTTTGCGTTCATGGTCCTGTTTAGGATTTTCTACATAAAGGTGTGAGTGACTAACTGAAAAACTGTTGGCTAATGCTTACCATCTTGTGACTGTAATGCTATTTGAGAGGGACCTGTAGTTCTTCATAGTTAGATTGTGTTAAAACAAAACTCAGATTAGTCTAAATTGAGTAAAAGATCTTCAGACAGAGCAGTGCCTCTAGTTCCCCTCCAGAGAATGTTGATGACAGCAAAGTATCAATAGCGAAAACACTGGAAGCACAAGTTAAAAAGGTGCATGACTGTAATTCATTATGTCCAACAGGGATGGGACAAGACAATTTCCACAAGACGAGATACGAGATGAGATTTTAATATACAGTGGTACCTCACCTTACGAAATTAATTCGTTCCAGAAGTGGTTTTGTAACGTGAAAAATTCGTAAGTTGAGTAGCTATTTCAATGGAAAAAGCCTGATTCGTTCCAAGGCCCCGATCCAAGTTTTTTTTTTTATAGTGTAACTTTTTTTTTATAGTGTAACATTGTGTTCTGATTGGTTTCTCAGACTGGATTTAAACTTTTCTCACATTTGTCTCTCGTTTAAACACTCAAACTTTCATAGATTTTCAACAAAATGTATTAATAATGAAGTGTGGGGGGAAGGGGGAGGGGGGAGAAGACTGCTCTCTGACACGTGTGATAGCTGCATGTGTGACAGGGGGCTGTCAGCAGGTCTAGACCTGGACTAAACCAGGACTAAACCAGGACTAAACCTGGACTAAACCTGGTTTCGTTTCGAGTCACAGCTGAGGCGCATGCAAGAGCTGCTCTAGACCTGCTCTAGACCTGCCCGCGTAAGGTGCTCACAGAGCGGCCTGGATAGAACCGTGAGGTCGGCCTCTTCAAGACCTCCAGGCCGGTGACCGGGACAATCCCCGGACCCATGCCCGCTTAGGGAGCTCTTAAGGTGGGCTGGCAGTGTCCCCCTGGGTCCCTGGATGTCTGGGGCTCCGTGCCTGGAGTGGCCCTGGAGAGCAGGTCTAGACCGCGGCTCTTGCAGGTGAGCAGCGGCTCGCCTCAGCTGTGACTCGAAACCATACCAGGAAATAGACCCACGCGCGGCGCTTTAATCCACCTGGTCTAGTCCTGGTCTAGTCCTGCTGGCAGCCGGGTCAGCTGTCACACATGCCGCTATCACACGTGTCTTCTCCCCCTTCCCCCCCACACTTCATTAATACATTTTGTTGAAAATCTATGAAAGTTTGAGTGTTTAAACGAGATACAAATGTGAGAAAAGTTTAAATCCAGTCTGAGAAAAGCGTATAATGTGTGTGGCTGAGCGCGCATTATTTGAATTTTTGAGATTTCGCGTTTCGTAACTTGAAATTTTCGTTTGTTGGGTCTTTCGTAAGGTGAGGTACCACTGTAATTCCTAATTTAGTTTCCAACTTTTTTTTTCACAATTTTTTATCTATATCATTTCATATTTTTGTTTCCATTCTAGTACCGCTTAAAAAAAAAAAAAAATTTCCTAGGGGGTGATAAAGTACCACAAAACAAACTGTTAAAAAAAATGTAAGAGATGTAAGTCACCAACATGTAACCCTTTTTTGTCCAATCCAAATGTGAACACTTGGATAAAACTCACAAAACTGTCATGATCTTGTGGCAATTTTGTCTCGCGATCTTGTCCCATCCCTAATGTAAACCACTTAGATATGTTCCGTTCCCATTTACATGTATACTGAAATACACATAGCAATATTACATCTACATACTTATAGCATATTCATACCCATATACCACATAATCTCAGAGTACTTCAAACACGCAGTCCTTCAGTTCTTTCAGGGAGTTCCATCACAAACGTACATTTAATCGATCAGAGAACTACAGTACCCACATATATGGCATGCATAGATGAGCTGTACCACAAAACTGTATAGGCCTACACACCACTAACCCACTGCCATAGAGAAGAAGAGAGAACAGGATTTGAAGTTAAGCGAGACAGAAATATGGGTCACTTTGCTAGCATTGTTTTTTTTTTCTTTTTTTTTTTTTTTTTTAGGGTCAGTTTTTGCATTCGTTGTGGGAAGACGAGCCATGTTGTGTAGACTAATACGAGGTTTGGGATATATTGGGACCAGTGTTACAAAGCACTAGAGTAGCCCTGAAATAACATGATGTAGTGTTGGATGAGTTGGAAAAAAACAACGCAGAAACAAACAGTTGTGCTCTGGCAATTTGCTGAATGTCTCTCCCGCTCTTTTCCTAAATTTCTCTTTTTTGCCACCTGCGTCGCTCCACCGAGATGTTATTGCAATGCTTTACTTGAAGGTCCTTTATTACACGAAACTGACTCGTGTGAGCTTTAAAGGAAAAGTAACGTTTTTTACAATCTGAGCCTTATTTCGGTAATAAAACAAGTTGTTTTACTCACCCATAGCACTTTGGTGTCATATGGAGCATTTCCGGAGATGTTTTAGATTAGCGTTAGGCTAACGCCGTTAGCCTAGCGCGACTTATAGCCATAGCTCGAGGCATTCCCCGAGCATGTAATATGCCCCGTGCGGGCTCCAAATAACACAAACTTTCGCACTTTTCAAATCATAGAAGCTCGATGTCTTAGTCTACGATTTCGTTTGAGTCAAAAGTGCCCTGTAATCCGAGATTTAGCCATAGTTTAGAGTAGATGAGGACGCCAGTGCGCATGTGCGGAGTCACAGCTTATTTCACTCTCAGCTCCCGGGACCCAAACATGAAACGCAAAGCTGTAAATTATGGATAAATCTTGGATTACAGGCCACTTTTGACTCAAACGAAAGCGTAGACTAAGTGCTAAAGTTTGTGTTATTTGGAGACCTCTCGGGGCATATATTAGCGCTATGGCTATCGCTAATCTAAAACATCTCTAGAAATGCTCCATATGACACCAAAGTGCTATGCAGGGCTCTCAAGTCTCACGCATTGAGAGTGACACATGCAATTCGACGTGTTCACACGCTCACACGCCACACATGGCATTTCTCAGGCTGAATTTTTTTTTTTTGTGCCCAGAAAATCGGTCTGTGTGGCTCAGTTTATGCAGGCAACGCGCGTTTTCAGCGAAAAAAACTCCCCCTGCTCCCCGGAAAAAAAATCTCAGTTCTCAGGCGCCGCGCCCTTTTCAGCCAATCAGAAAATAGATTGTTCTGTTGTTGGGCAGACTGTAGAGTGGGCAGGCCGTAGAGTGTAAGCGAGTGTCTAAGCGCGCACTGCACTGTCAGTGATAAGGACAGCGATTGAACACGAGGAATGATAAAACAAACAGAAGCATCAGTTCACACGCTCACATGGCATTTCTCACGCAATTCAAGCACCCCCCCGGCTATGGGTGAGTAAAACAACTTGTTTTATTACCAAAATAAGGCTCAGATTGTAAAAAACGTTAATTCTCCTTTAAAGGTCCTATATTACACTGTTTTCTGATCTGTTCTAATGTCGTTTCGTCATCACAAACATACCTGGAGTTGTGTTTTGCTTCATTCACACGTGTTAAAACACTGCCTAAATATACAGGTTTTATGTGTTATTCTCTCAAACTGAAAACACTGTTCCACCTTGTGATGTCATGTGGTGATACAGGAAGTGCTCCACTTTTTAAACTCCATACACCTTCATTTGAATGAAACAAAACACAACTCCAAGTACGTTTTTGATGACGTAACATTATAACATGGCTTAAAGCTCACAAGTCAATTATGTGCAATATAGGACCTTTCCTCTAAACCACAGCACTATGGAAACGCAAACACATTGAAATCTATTGAAAATGGATCAGTGTAAGTGTTGTATCATGCCTATGTAAAACTAGCCCCCGTGCGCTCCCTCCGGCTTCAGTCGCAGTCTGAACACAGCCGGAGATTATTGATGGTGGCGCGCTCATGACATAACTATACGACAGGGCATGGAAAAGGAATCAAATACTGTGTGCACCGTCCACACACAGAAGCATTCACAGAGCGGTCTTCTGTCCAGTAGAGCTGGGAGGGAGGATGTTCTTGTGAGACCTCCACGATGTCCAGTGGAGTAGTTATCGCTGATCTTTGCCTGCATGGCCAATCAACGCCCTACTTCAGGGGTCTCCAACCTGTAGCTCGGGAGCCTTCCAAGAAGCTCGCCAAAGAATTTCTGAATTTTAAGTTTTGTGTTGAATAACTAAAATTTGATGAATAGAATAACTGTTAAAATATGTATCAGTTTCATGCCTCACTTAAAGGAGAATTAACGTTTTTTTACAATCTGAGCCTTATTTCGGTAATAAAACAAGTTGTTTTACTCACCCATAGCACTTTGGTGTCATATGGAGCACTTCCAGAGATTCATTCATTCATTCATCCATTCGTTCATTTTCTTCCGCTTTTCCATCCAGAGATGTTTTAGATTAGCGATAGCTGTAATGTGAGTTCTCGGGGCACATGTTTGCGGTCTCTAAATAACACAAACTTTAGCACTTTTCAAATCATAGAAGCTTGATGTCTTAATCTACGCTTTCGTTTGAGTCAAAAGTGGCCTGTAATCCGAGATTTAGCAATAGTTTCGAGTAGATTTGACGGCACGGTGGCAGAGTGGTTAGCGCTCATGCTTCACAGCAAGAAGGTTCCGGGTTCGATCCCCGGGTCGCCCAGACCTTTCTGTGTGTGTTCTGTGTGGAGTTTGCATGCATGGTCTGGGTTCGATCCCCGGGTCGCCTGGGCCTTTCTGTGTGGAGTTTGCATGTTCTCCCCGTGTCTGGGTGGGTTTCCTCCGGGCACTCCGGTTTCCCCCATTAACCCAAAATATGCACCATAGGTACCTTCAGCTTAGGTCCTGACCAAACTGAAGCAAGAAGATCATGGAGATGGTCCCCGGGCGCAGCAATGTGCTGCTCACTGCTCCTGATAACAGGATGGGTTAAATGCAGAAATGGAATTTCCCCACTGTGGGACTAATAAAGGCATAGCTTTCTTTCTTTCTTTCTAGATGAGGACGCCAGTGCGCATGTGCGGAGTCACAGTTTATTTTGCTCTCAGCTCCTGGGACCCAAACATGAAAAGCAAAGCTGTAAATTATGGATAAATCTCAGATTACAGGCCACTTTTGACTCAAATGAAATCGTAGACTAAGACATTGAGCTTCTATGATTTGAAAAGTGCTAAAGTTTGTGTTATTTGGAGACCGCGTGCTATGGGTTGGTAAAACAACTTGTTTTATTACCAAAATAAGGCTCAGATTTTAAAAACCTTAATTCTCCTTGAACTTTCTGCACTAATAAATGGATAATGACGTATGTTTTATAGGCCTCTAACTGTTCCTATCCAAGGCTGTGGCTCTTATAATTACTCAAAATCTTGCAGCCACTAAAATGAATAGCTCTCTGGCATTTTTGTTTTGTAAAAGTAGCTCACCGGGGGAAAAAAGGTTGGAGACTCCTGCACAACTTTATGTTACATTTGAAATGAGCATCCACACCATAGACTGCATAAAGAAGTGGACTAAGGGAGTGTGATGTCACCCATAGCGTTCTGCTCCAGTCAAATGAAGCTCACTGAGGCTCTGCTCCAGTCAAATGAAGCTCACCGAAGTTATGGGGCGAATCTGGAGCAGAGTTCCATATTAGGAATAGGAATTGATTTATGGACGAAATAGCAGAAATAAAAAAAAAAAACATGTAGAGAGCGTTACTATGAACATTTTAAGACCAAAATGAAAGCCTGAAGGCAGCCGTTACAGAGAGTTTTTTAAACACAAAGTGAACTGGATCAACAGAAAATGCGCCCGAGCTCACTTCCTATTTGGAACGCAGTGGCCAGCAGGTTATCTATGTCCACTTATATATGCAGTCTGTGATCCACATGCAAGTTAGGTACACTGAAATCACATGACAGCAACGTAATGCATTTCAGAGAAGATATTGGGACCTAAATTAGGTCTTAGAGTTAAGTTGTGTGCCCAGGTACAATCCATGGCAAAAGGAGAAATTTAATTTGCCAGCTGTTGACAAATTTAATTTCTCCTTTTGCCACAAATGTTAAAGGAGAATTAATGTTTTTTACAATCTGAGCCTTATCTCGGTAATAAAACAAGTTGTTTTACTCACCCATAGCACTTTGGTGTCATATGGAGCACTTCCGGAGATGTTTTAAATGAGTGATATCTGTAACGCGAGCGGTCTCCAAATAACACAAACTTTAGCACTTTTCAAATCACAGAAGCTCAATGTCTTAGTCTACACTTTCGGTGAGTCAAAAGTGGCCTGTAATCTGAGATTTATCCATAATTTACAGCTTTGCGTTTCATGTTTGGGTCCCGGAGCTGAGACCGAAATAAGCTGTGACTCCGCACATGCGCACTGGCGTCCTCATCTATTTGAAACTATGGCTAAATCTCAGATTACAGGGCACTTTTGACTCAAACGAAAGCATAGACTAAAACATCGCTTCTATGATTTGAAAAGTGCTAAAGTTTGTGTTATTTGGAGACCGCTCGGGGCACATATTATATGCTCGGGGCATATGTTAGCGCTACGGCTATCGCTAATCTAAAACATCTCTGGAAGTGCTCCATGTGACACCAAAGTGCTATGGGTGAGTAAAACAACTTGTTTTATTACCGCAATAAGGCTCAGATTGTAAAAAACGTTAATTCTCTTTTAAGTTCAGATGGATTATCTTGGAAGAAAACCGGTTTTCTAACACGGAAGTCACTGGGCTTATTTCTTTTATCAAGTCATTTTAGATGAATATTGCACTTTCAAAAGTCCAAATGATAACAATGGCAGCAGACACAAGCACAATAGTTCTTCTTTAAGGATGGATTAGTGGAGATAGTGGCTGTGTGAGAGTTCAGACTTGATTCCTGGTTGGTGGCTGGGGGAGCTCCTCACACTTGGATGACGAACTCTGGGTTGGTGTAGGAGAAGCCCTGGAACTCATTCTGGTTCAGGTTCATGATGAAGAGCTTGTCCGTGGGCGTCAGCTCCACCATCATGCGGGTGAACTCTACGTCAAAGTTGTCAGCGGCGCGGCGTGATTTCTGGAGATAAAAAGAGGGGGGGAAAATGAAGGTCCTATACAGTATAGCACTATTTTAATCTATGTTATAATGTTTCCTTATCAGTTGTGTTTGGTTTCATTCACTATTCATTTTTCAAAACACACAAACCCTGCATACTTGGACTGTTTTCCACTCTCAAACGAAAACAAATGAAAATGTTCCACTGTGTTTTTAAACTCCATACACCACACACTAGAATCATTTAGATTATTTCAGTCCTGGGTTCCCCTAATTTTGAAGTTACAGCTATTGTCTTAGCCTCATTAAAACTGCTTCACTCACCTACAAATATTGTAGACTTTAGCCCTATTCGGACGGGATTAGTTTTCCAGGGGGATGTAGAGTAATGTGGGTTTATCACAGGACCTCTGTAATATAAATGACCCATTCACACAGGACAAGAAATGTCCGTAATATTCATTTGACATGGGAGGAGTTTGTTTACGCTCTGCCGTCACGTATTCGTTGCCGTGCACGTCATGATTAGCCTATGTGTAATATTAGCGAACTATGCAAATTATTGGCCATAATCAGGACTAACAGAGCAAACATGAGCTAAAACAAGCAGAAGTTTCATGCCTCTGACGACTGATTTATACCTCTTGGTCTTTTTCATTGGTCGATGTGTGCGTTTGTTTGAGAGTACAGTAGATCATTTTGTTTGCCGGCAAAACAAAGCGCTTCAAGCTCCTCCGTGTTTGAAAATTGAGGTAAATTATTTCTTTAAACGGATGTGACGAAATATTACATACATCTTTACCGAGGGTCGCATTCGCACGGGATTAATATTACCTATTAGCACACACCACGCTGCGTAACAGGGGAACTCCCTTCCTGGTGCGTAACTGGGATTCCCCTGGCAGCGTGCTGCGTGATACGGCTGTATTCTTCCGCACTGGAAAATAGTTCCCACCCAAAATGACCAAGTCAAGCTCTCCGTGTTGATTTGCACATTTATTTGCACTCGATATGAATGCGCACTACACACAAAGTAATTGGGAAACGCATCGAGCAAATTAATTCCTTTTGGCCGAAATCTTTCTCTGGCGCCGTTAGACTCCAGTCTAAGGCGGAGGAGCTGCAGATACCGCGGCGGTCAGTGCTGACAGACCTGGACAATGGCTGCGTCACCAGAAAAACGCTTTCCACCACTTATTTTAGTCTCTGGACTGTGGGGAGATGCCCAAGTTTGACCTGGGGGTGGCATATCCCTTTAAATATCAGTGGCTGTGTATCTGGGCAACTCAATTCATAACTGAATTTATTGAATAACAAAAACAAATAAACCAAACCAATAACAAAAAAAGTGCATAGGATTTTTTCTAAAACAAAAAATGATGTTCAAACATTTGCCATTTTGGAGGTAGCTACATCATAACAAACAATACCCTTTCACAAAGAAAAAAGTGCATAGGATTTATAAAAAAATAAATAAAATAATTAATGAATTTATTAATAATTAATTAATACATTATTAGTTAATAATAATCGATTTTTGGCATCAAGAATCGATGCAGTATATTGTGAAAGTTAGTATCGCGATGCATTGTCATGACGATTATTTTTGCACGCCCCTACTAAATATAGTGGAACAAAATTTTTAGTTTTGGGAATGCAGACAGCCTAATAATTCAAGATTACTCAAATGTGTGAATGAAACAAAACAAAGTTCAGGTATGTTTTTGATGAGGAAACATTATAATATAACTAAACGCTCACAAGTGTTGCAAAATATAGGAGCTTTAAAATCAGCAGACAAAAGCTTGGTCATGAAGGGCAGAGAAGCAAATGGGGAAAAGGTGGAACATAGAAAAAGGAATGTTTTTACAATCAGTGGAAATACAACATGGATTTGTATCAACTTGTTATTGTCATTCACTCTTTACAACAAATCTATTATCTTTACATATACTACGCCGTGAAGCAGGTACGAGTCAAAGCGCCCACTACAGTAAACATATTGTAGGGACAAAACATATTTGATTTAAATAAATGTGCCAAAAATACATTTCAGAATTCAGCTGAAGTATTCATTATTTTACACAACACACCAGCATTGCAATTCAAGATATTTAAAGGTGTTTCATATAACTTTTCTGGTAGGGGGTTAGCTAATATCTCATCTCCATGGAAACGCTGCTTTGCTTAGAACGTTCCACAAAATGCCATTAAAGTTGTCCATCTTACATCTCTTCCATTATCTTTTTATTATTGCTATGGGAATACTATAATAATATGGTATAGAAACTTTAAAGGTCCCATGACATGGTACTTCTTGATGCTTTTATATGGCTCCTTAATGGTTCCCTAATACTGTAAATGAATCCTTCTTCAAAATCAACACTCAGTGCATGAGAAACAGAGATAAGATGAGAAAGAGTAATTTTTCTCTCTCTGAACACTCCATTCTGGGCGTTGTTGCTTGAATGCAAATGAGGAGAAAAGAGCTGGCCTATAGTAGAGGGTGGGGGCGTGGCCAAACTCTCCGCTCTCAGCTGATCCATTTCCGTGTTTTTGCGTGGAGAAGAGATTTGAAGCGTTCCATTGAAAAATAAACACATTTCCACAGAAAATAAAATTAAACCACTGCTGTTCAAAGGTCCAGAGGCTCAGATAAAGGACTTCCGAGCCTAGAAACACTCGGACGTGCCTCCAGGCAAATAAAAAAACGCATTTCGCATTGCGTAGCGCATTCGCAGTCCAAACTCTCTGGGCGTGATTTACAGAGACGCTGAGTACAGACAGACGGGGGTGGAACTGCATTTGCATTTCTTTTTTCGATCTGACGTCAATAAGGTGCCTTGTTCAAAATCGCCCGTTTGAGCTCCGATTTTTTGTAACGCACAAAAGGATCGCAAATGCTCAGTTTAGACATTTCGCAACTTTTAACCATGGGGGGGGGGGCCTAAACAGGGTAGGGGAGCTCACATTAACGTTCAAAAACCTCAGAAAGTGAAAATTTCATGCCATGGGACCTTTAAATATACTAGAAGAATACATTTTACTGCTTACCACTTCACTGTCACCACTAACATCCACCTCCCGATGCCCCTGTCGCTATCCTGCCTCTTGTGTGTTACTGTTTGACTGTGATTGTATGAGTCTGTATGTATGTGTATGTGAGGCTCTTAACGGTATACAGTGTTTGTGGCTGGAAATGAGTGCATGTGGCGGAATGTGGTTTTATGTCTGTATAGAATTGCATGGAGCTGTATGTGACTGTATGTATGAAGGATTTTAGAGTGTAAATATTAACCCTGTTTTTATTCTATTTTATTCTATTTTACTTTCTGTAGGTTTGACATGTTACACCTGTCCGGAACAACAGATGAAAAATAGCCCTCAGGCTAATTCTGGCATATTTACATGCAAATGTTTATTAATGTGCACTGTCCCTGAAATAAATAAATAAAAATAAACAGAGCTGAGCTGTAACTTGACCTGACGACAGAAACATTTAATCCAATACTGTGGAACATGCCAGGCAAAGCAATAACACAAGCAGGTGGCAGAGCTCTCACCAGAAAAGTATCATAGTGCTTCTTTAAATCCAGTTCTTTTTGTTATTCACATTCTTCATACACGTGTTGTAGAAGAGCTGCTCCAACTGCCTGACTATTCTATCCTAATGTGGGATAGAATGGTTCAAACTCGATTTCAATACTAACCCATTCTGATACAATGATAATACACTCAAAACACTCTCTTGACAATAGAATGTGATTTTCAGCATTAAAAAGGTCTTATATCTGTGTAATCCCTCAGTGGTCCAGGTAGGTTCCATAAAGGTCCATGGGTTTATACTAGTCTATGTGCTCTTATACTTGTTCTGATACAGCTCAACATCATTCTAAAGACATTCAGGAAAGGTTTACTTCTGTTCTGTGAATCTTTTAGTGTAAACGTATACCTGCTCAAATGAGGATCTAGTCTCACTACTAATTTTACACAGTTTAAAAGATGAGGAGATCCCAGATGTAAGTAAAGTAGATAGATGTTGCTGCACAAACACAGAGTCAAGAGGACAGACCGACTGTGGACCAAACCAGGACTAGGACTAGGACTAGGACTAGGACCCAGACCGGAGCAGGAGAGGGGTTCAGAAAGCAGGGGAAAGCAGTGAGCCCAGACACACGGAGGAAACACACATGTAGCATTTAAGGTCCTACCTCCACTTCCTCAGGCTCCAGCTGAATCAGACGCCATCACAGGGACCACTCCTACTGCTCCAGGTTTCAATAGTCCTAACCCATGTTGTACAGTGTGTGTGTTAAGTGAATGTGGTGCAGACAGTCTAAAAGGGAGGGTATGTAGGTCACGCAAAAACTGCTTTCAGATGTCCTGTATCATGAGAAATTGACTCTTCTGAGCTTTAAAGGAAAAGTAACGTTTTTTACAATCTGAGCCTTATTTCGGTAATAAAACAAGTTGTTTTACTCACCCATAGCACTTTGGTGTCATATGGAGCACTTCCGGAGATGTTTTAGATTTGCGATCTCCATCATGTGAGTTCTCGGGGCACTTATTTGCGGTCTCCAAATAACACAAACTTTAGCACTTTTCAAATCATACAAGCTCGATGTCTTAGTCTACGATTTCGTGTGGTCAAAAGTGGCCTGTAATCCGAGATTTAGCCATAGTTTCGAGTAGATGAGGAGGCCAGTGCGCATGTGCGGAGTGTGCTCTCAGCTCCCGGGACCCAAACATGAAACACAAAGCTGTAAACTATGGATAAATCTCGGATTACAGGCCACTTTTGCTTCAAACGAAATCATAGACTAAGACATCGGGCTTCTATGATTTGAAAAGTGCTAAAGTTTGTGTTATTTGGAGCCCGCACGGGGCATATTACATGCTCAGGGAATATATTATATGCCCCGAGCTATGGCTAGAAGTCGCGCTAGGCTAACCGCAAATCTTAAAACATCTCCGGAAGTGCTCCATATGACACCAAAGTGATATGGGTGAGTAAAACAACTTTTTTATTACCGAAATAAGGCTCAAATTGTAAAAAAAACGTTACTTTTCCTTTAAGCCAGGTTAGAACAGAGTATTGTTTTGTTTCATTCACACATGTTTAAGTAATCCTGCATTAATAGGTTGTCTACATCTCCAAAGCTCAAAATGCTCTGTTCCACCTTGTGATGCTATGAAGGTAGTTTTCAGCAACAGCAGCCTTTTACCTGGAGTTCAGTAGAAATAGGTAATTCTAGGGGTAAAAGTATCCAAATGAATCTAGTGAAGGTGTATGGACTATGGAGTTTAAAAACACATCCCAAGGTGGTACAGGGTGTTTTCTGAACTCAGCCTAAATATGCAGGGTTTGTGTGAATGAAACAAAACTACAGGTGTGTTTGTGTTGAGAAAACGTTCTAACATACTGTAGCTCGTACCATAATCACAACTGAACCAGAGTTGCTTGGAAGACATTCAAAATAAATCAGCAGTACAATTGTTATCAGTAAAAGTGTACCTTGCATATCTTGAGACACAGATGGGTCATGTTCATAAAATCTAAAATACAGATTCTACATACCCTCCTTTTAATTCTTGGGTTAAAAAACATATCTGATGCCCAGTTAGTTACAATGACACAGCAGAATCACTTTGGTCATACAGCTCAAATAATACAATCCCAAAGCTTGTGTTAATCAACCACAACAGATACATTCAATTAATAACTGAATATATATTTATTTTCAATATGATCATTCCATCATTGCTTCTTACCATCAGGGTGTTAGCTCTTATTTGACAAAACTAGTCTTTCCATCAACATATGGTATTTGATACAAGCTCAGAGAACAAGGTTTGACACATGATAACTATCCTGCATTGATTCACAGTTACAAAAGATACCTCCTCACGATAAAACACATCTTCTCAAACAGTTCATATATATAGAATGAATAGGATTGTGCTGACATTTGGAGGAATGTACCGTTACAGTGGAATGTACATGTGCTGCTATGGCAGAGCCTGACTGCACTTCATCAGTTTGGCACATGACAGGAGTTTGTTACCATGGTGCTCCACAACTGTACGTCAGAACAGATATGTCCCATCGTGAAACACAGTGCAGAATGTGTGGTGAATGCAGAAAACAAACAACTGCTTTAGGTTAAAACCACTAAAGGTCAGACCACTGCATTTACAACTTACAGTCTGACTGGTTCAAAACAAACAGCAAATACTTTGAGAGAAGCTCACCACGACATAGCACTGAACTAAAGGATCCTATAAAACAGAAAAGTACGAAAGCAAGTAGCAAAGTAAGATGTCAGTTTTTTCACTTACACTGTATGAATATTAGCAATATGTGAACAGATTACATTTAGATTTGTCAATATGTATAAACAAAAATGACATGATTCCAGGTTTAAAAAAAACCTCATATGTTAAAGGACAGGTAGTCATACAGGTAGTCTGCTAAAACAGGGCATAGGAGCAGCACAACATGCATGCGTTACCAAACAAGTCAAATCAGAACACTTGTACACAGCCTCTACTCATGATATGTTACTGTGGGTATTACAGCGACTGCATGATCAGGATCTGAATTGAAGGTTAGCTTTGAGGCAAAGTGTCAACATGTGCGTGTGTGTGTGTTCACACAGATAAATCAGAAGTCAGACATTGTAACATACAGTACTTCATTATATGCAAATGAATTTGTAACAGATGAACCATCTCTAACAACAAGAATTTGGCATGATTTTAGTTATGTTATTTAACACAGACAATTGATACTTTGCAGCGACATCACTGCTGTAATTCCAGCTAAGTCAGTTCTTTCTGGTCAGATTGATAAAAATAAAGCTCAGATTAAAGTCAAAGCCTCAGAAAGAGCCATGCCTACAGTTAGCGTCACACCCCCAGGGAACGTTGATGACATCAGCTGCAAAGTATCAATTGGACGCATGACAAAAGCAAAAAGGTATTGCTCTTTCCATCTCTGAATCTCCACGTTTCGGAGGGGTTTCCACAGTGTGTACACTGGTGTGAGCTGGGCCTATGTGGTCAGTGGCTTGGCTGGGCATACTCGGGGTTAACAAATGAGAAGTTTTGGAACTCGTTCTGGTCCAGGTTGAAAATAACGTCCTGATCTGTGGGGGTCAGCTCGGGAGGGTGGCGTGTGAAAAAGCGATCAAAGTTCTCCGCCTCACGCCCACACTGTTGTGCAAAGGAGAGAGGGAGAGAAATGGAAGCATGGGTGCGGTGAGTATGGTGGCATGATGGGAGAAAAAACGAGAAAAAAGAGAAACAAACTAAAACAGGCTGTCAACCAATCAAATCCCTCACAGTCAAAAGTGTGGATTTCCATTGGTCCATGTGTGAGCCAGTGAGCGCTACAAGCTTCATCATTGGTGACTGCACTGACCAATCAGCACAGCTTATGCCAGTGGAGTGACCAATGGCAGGTAATGGGACGATTTGGGGGAATAATGGGAACTTACCTCGGCTAATCCATCTAATAGGAATACTGTATTATGAGCGTCTGAACATGTGATAAAAGAAATGTACTCACAGCATTCGGTTTGAATGGTGGCTGCACCTCTTTGTTCTCAAGTTTTACCCAGTCGATAAAGCGGAAGAAAGCGTGCTCCCTGATGTCTCGCTCGCCCTCGGGACCGCAGCCCAAGCGCTTGGCGGGGTGCTTTGTCATCAGCTGAACAAACAGAACAAGGCATTTTATTAGTTCATCTAATTTAGACAGAAAAAAAACTGTAGTCCCCATCCACATCCGCTTCCATCACGTTATTTGCATTCGTCATACACATCTTACAAGGCAAATTGAACTTCTCCTTTGATCATGGATTCTACCTGGACGACTGAGGGACTTTTCACGCATCTTAAGGCAGTTAACAGAACTTTGTAGTAGTAGTTTATTGATACTCTGCAGCTGATGTCATCAACATTCAAACCATAAAGAGCTGATTTATCGGGAACTAAAACAGAACGCTGATTTGTACTGTTAAACAAGTCTTAGCCTACAGTTTTTCAGTTAGTCACTCTTGCTAACACTTAAACAAGACCATTAAACTTGTATTGATCAGACTCTTGAAAATGTGTTGCTTTAAAGGGACAGTGTGTAAGATTTTTACCCGTTAATTACTGAAATTGAAGATACCCATTCAAAAATACATTGTTTTCCAAGCCTTTTCACTTCCATCATGAAATCAAAGTATTCTTTTGGACTTAGATATAGTCACATAAAAGGGGGATCTTCCCCATGCAGAGGCAGCCATTTTGAATACGAGAGCCGCAGAAGGACATTTGGGCTCCGCCTTCGCCTTCGGCAAGGCTCGTGGTTTTGGGTAAACAACACAAGCATGCTGCCGGATCAGACGTCGTAATGGATCTAACACGTGTTTTGGACTAAATTGTTTTACTGGATTTTATTCGCTGGATCCTTACGGACAAATTGAGAGCAAGTTTATGGTGAAATACAGAGTTTGACCTGTGCAAAGCATTCTAAGGTAAGCTAACCTCGTTTTGTGCTTTTCCGTATAAAAGCCCCATGTGCTCGGGGAGTGATTGTTGTGCAGGGAAATGAATTGCATAGTCAAAAAGAGGAGACTGTAAGGTTTCATTTGATGTGTAGAGTGTCATGGTACATGATCGGGAATGTGTGTTTTCATGAGAAAAAAAAAACAGGACCACGTTTTATTTATACAGTAGCGCGGCTCGTGCGCGGGTCCCTCGAGGTCTGCCGTAGCTAAAACAGAAAGTGCAATAGCACCATCCACCTATGCACCACGAATCCTACACACTGGGGCTTTAATACATTTTGTATTTTTTCAGGCAATCTTAAAACTCCATGACAACTGCTGAATATTCCACCATAAAGACACATGTAGAACACCCTCAGCATGATGTCACCTCGATTGCTGGCATACTGATGCCAGCAATAGTGGTTGGAACACCAACAGCGATAGTCTACAACTGCAACAGCACTTTTAGCAGTTTGTGTCTAAACGGTGGTCCAACAGCTACAGGCATTACAGTCAGTATAGTCTGATCATAGAATACATGCCAACTAACTTTAAGTCACCTAACCAAAAAAGCAACCATGAAAATAAAAAACAAAGCCGTTTATAAGCAAATTACACTATGAGATCCAATATTATAGACTGGGGGCATTGTAGTGTGACACGTACCCCCTTGCAGATGGCCACTGCTTCTTTGGACATAGATTTGGGGTAAGAGACGTGATGCTCCATGATGGACTGAAACAGCTCGTCCTCATCTTCTCCATCAAATGGAGGCTGCAGAGGAAAAGTTCAAAAGGAGGAGAAAAAGCACATCTCATTCTCTCAGGTAGTTTTTGTCAATATTGCTCTTGTCTGGTGCTACGTTATTATTTTGATACTTTATTCCGTGACTTTCAAATTCAAATGCTGCATGTGGGTGGAATGCAGAGGAGAGGTTAAACTGTGCTAGCGTTTGTTGTCAATGGTCTGTGATTCATTGCGAAATCAAGAGGCTGTGTTGATACAGACCTGCCCTGCCAGCATTTCATAGAGTAGCACTCCATACGCCCACCAGTCCACCGACTTCCCATATGGCTGGTAGGCAATAATCTGCAACAAATATTAAGTCAATGTTTAAAAAATACAACAAAAAAACAAACGACTGAATAACAACATTGAAACCTTTTCAGGGGCAGCTGCTACATTAGTGTTTTGGTTGCACCATTTACTAGGGCTGTAAGAAATGCACTAGTATTCACATGAAAGAATGATTTGTAGAAGTAAGATCTTAAGCCCGAGCCCGAATTTCGGGTCGGGTCGGGCCTAAAATGTCATGTCATCATTGCTTCGGGTCGGGTCGGGTCGGGCTTCTCTCTCGCTGACTTTTTAAAAATAAATATATGTTTATAAAAATGTATACTAAAACGATGTGTGGATACTAAACTAAGGAATACTTGTTTTAAAATAAATAATTTGGATAAAACAGAGAAGGCGCTGTAATGTAATTGCTATTTAACTACTAAACAGGAGCCGCAGAGCCAGAGCTCTGCGCACGTGAACGCCGCCCTCTTAATAATCTTCCCCTCCGCAAGTCCGCATCTATTTTGACCTGGTATCCCCAATATGGAGGAGCAAGAAGTTAAGGATAAACTAAAGACAGGAGAACTGAAAAGACAAACACGACTCCTGTCTCTGTCTATTATCCACCCGTCATTGTTCTTCTTTGTCTCTCTGCTTCTCTCTCTTAAAGTGCGGCGCTAGATTCTTAAGGACGTACTGCTGCTGTGGTTTATGGCCCAATTTTCAACCTGTCAAAATGACGGACGGCCTTAAATTTTTCCCGTCAACTCTTAAAAAAATCCGTCAATGATGGAAAATTGTGGGTTAATGTACCCTCTGCAGAAACAAATATAAAAGATGTAAATGTTTATACAGTCTTGTTTAACTTAGATTTCGTTACAAAAGACAGGCTTTAATTTGTTATCATAAATCACCCCTCCTCCTCCCGAGTCCTCACAAATAAAATATGACATTTCGGGTTTGCTTCGGGCTCGGGCCTGCAAATCAAGTTAATTGGTCGGGTTCGGGCCGGGTCGGGCTTTAATACCCGCGGGCCGGGTCGGGTCGGGCTGGATATTTTAGGCCCGATCTTACCTCTAATGATTTGCACAGTCAATCAGCTGTCATCCCAAAGAGTCACATATGGCTCAAGTTTATAATCAATAAAATGTTCTCTAATTACATGAAGCAGCTACCTCTGCTTTTATGAACACTTTCTTGGGGGAAACAACCAAACAAAATGGTACTTCAAGGTTAAATATCAAGTACTGCTTGTGGGGAGAAACACTATGTAAAATGGTCTTGCAAGAAAAAAGAAAATACCGGAATTGGATTTGCCTTCTTGTAATGTAATGGTCAAATAAAATAGTGAATAGAATGGTGATATGGGCCACTCCTCCTATTGGTCAAATCACAATTGGGTATTAACAAATTGCTTTCATTTCTACTTAGGGATGTAAAATCTTCATGTTCATTAATTGTAATGAAAATTAAATCACAAAAAATGTCATTCATATTTTTTCCATATATTTGATTGTATTTTTTGCAACGCCTCCTCGTACTTCAGGAGCGATGTAGTCCGGCGTTCCACAGAAGGTCTTGGTGGTCTCTCCATCATACATGTTCTCTTTGCACATGCCGAAGTCTGCGATCTTTATGTGGCCCTCCGAGTCCAGCATCACGTTGTCCAGCTTCAGATCACTGTGGATAAGATTTGGGGCAATACATATGAGACAAATACATAACCAACATATACCTTGCAAAAAAATATGCAATAAGAAGAATCACATGTTCAGCTTATAACAACAAGCCAGCCAGTTCATTATCATAAACCTTCAAACTCTGAAATTGTATGATTTAGTGGACCTAGTCAATATGAGCTTAGATGAACATCTGTGTTTATTAAAAAGAAAATCAGAACAAACACTGAAATTCTACTTCTAAAAAAAAAGAGAAAAAAAATGCAGAACAGATGAGTGAAGAGTCCCTCAGTCGTCCAGGTAGAATCCATGATAAAAGAAGAAATTCAATTTGTCAACTGGACAAAGTTTGTTTGGTTGAAAACGTTTCGCCGCTCATCCGAGAGGCTTCGTCAGCTCTAATAAGAATACTGGTAAGACACTTGCTTATATCTTGCTGCAGGGAGGAGCTAACTAGCTAACTACTTTCCGATCAAGCAAACAGGGGAACAATAGGGCAGCCAGGTCAGGGCCAGAGGTGTGAAAACAGTCGTTATAGGGATGAATAGGTATGGTAATCTAGACGCCAGAGAAACAAAAGACTGAAACCAATGAGATAGTTTCAGAAAGTAGTTAGCTAGTTAGCTCCTCCCTGCAGCAAGATATAAGCAAGTGTCTTACCAGTATTCTTATTAGAGCTGACGAAGCCTCTCGGATGAGCGGCGAAACGTTTTCAACCAAACAAACTTTGTCCAGTTGACAAATTGAATTTCTTCTTTTATCGCAGAACAGATGAGCTTTGAGTTGTTATACAGTTTTCCTTTACTTTCTTCCTGTGAATATTCACTGGATATTCAATGATGCTATGACACACCAAGATACATGTATAGCCCTATACAGAGTATATAGGGCTAAGAAGCTTAAAATAGACCTATTATGCAATATCAACTATTGTTTTCTTTGTTGGTTTTGATTTAGGTTTGAGGATAAATCAAAACAAACAAAGAAACCAATAGGGCAGCAGGTCAGGTCCAGAGGTGTGAAAACACCCATTATGGTCCTGAAAGGTTCTGCTAACAACACCCCACACTCCACTCCCACTGCATATTTAATAGGCCCACCTAACTAACAGAAACTGTAAACAAATAGGTGTGGAATTTTCAAAGTAATTTCATTGTAGTTAGCGCCCCCTTCAGGCAGATATAAGGCAGTGTCCACCAGTGTCTGACCAGAACTGAAGAAGCAGCTTGGATGAGCTGCAAAACGTATTTGACTAAATAAAGTTTTGTCCAGTTGACAAATTGAATTTCTCCTTTTGCCATGGATTCTACCTGGACAACTGAGGGATTGTACACACAAGACTCCATATTGCCAATGAACATCGTTCTCAAATTCTACTGTATTTACTTATTCAGCGATTTAGTACCACTGCAGACTCAAAAAAATCCACTATGTGCTGACAACTGTGCAGCTCTTTGTGGTAATGACTTTAAACGTCTGCTCCTATTGGGCACCACAGTTTTCCATCCAACTAGAGTTGTTTCTTTTATTGAGTCGTTTTAGATCAATATTGCGATTTAAAACATGCAAATTGAAACAGAATTATCCACATGTGTGTCATAGATTATTACTATATAATAGACACAAGCAGGATATGTTTTATTTAAGTCTATGCTTTTTCGGTCTTGTGGCAAGTTAAACTTTGTTTCTGGAATAATGTCCAAATATACCCGAGACCTCAAAAAACATTAAACTCTTTAATAACTCACCGATACACAATGTTTTTGGAGTGAAGGAAGAAAAGTCCAATGGCAATCTCGGCCGCATAAAACCTTTGGAGCACAAACACAAATTGCACATGCTTGTTAGTTCTTTGCCAGTGTCGTGTGAGCTGTAGTGGAGTGTACGAGCTGATTCTTACACAGCGTGAGGCTCCTTGAACTTGCCGACCAGCTGAATGTGGTACATGAGGTCTCCTCCGTTTATGTACTCCATCACAAAGTACAATCTATCCTGGAA
The DNA here is from genome assembly GCA_036785185.1 of Paratrypauchen microcephalus. Classification (NCBI taxonomy): domain Eukaryota; kingdom Metazoa; phylum Chordata; class Actinopteri; order Gobiiformes; family Gobiidae; genus Paratrypauchen; species Paratrypauchen microcephalus. The sequence continues at coordinate 1,179,011 of JAVJIX010000096.1, forward strand.
CAAGGCAAAGGAGCATTATCAGTACAGATGTCATTAGAATCTACAATTGTTCCAGGTCAGGCTAGGGGGCGCTGGTCTCAAAATCACTAAACGTCACAATAACACATTTTGAATTGTGATATATTATGTAAAGAAATATAAACGATATAATTGAAACTAATTTAGGGCACACAACAACTCTAAAGCAGGATTAAACTATTGTTCCATCTAACATATATAATATGTTAGTAACACATTGTAGATCTGACTGAATGAAATATTTTTTTTATTAAATACTTTGTTCTTTCCATAGTTGAACGTGCTGACAACAAAATCACACAAAAATTATCAATGAAAATCAAATGTATCAACCCATGGAGGTCTGGATTTGGAGTTATACTCAAAATTAAAGTGGAAAAAACACTACAGGCTGATCCAACTTTGATGTAATGTCCTTTAAACAAGTCAAAATGAGGCTCAGTAGTGTGTGTGGCCTCCGCGTGCCTGTATGACCTCCCTACAACGCCTGGGCATGCTCCTGATGAGGCGGCGGATGTTCTCCTGAGGGATCTCCTCCCAGACCTGGACTAAAGCATCTGCCAACTCCTGGACAGTCTGTGGTGCAACTTGGCGTTGGTGGATGGAGCGAGACATGATGTCCCAGATGTGCTCAATTGGATTCAGGTCTGGGGAACGGGCGGGTCCATAACATCAATGCCTTCGTGTTGCAGGAACTGCTGCCATACTCCAGCCACATGAGGTCTAGCATTGTCTTGCATTAGGAGGAACCCAGGGCCAACTGCACCAGCATATGGTCTCACAAGGGGTCTGAGGATCTCATCTCGGTCCCTAATGGCAGTCAGGATACCTCTGGCGAGCACATGGAGGGCTGTCCTGCCCTCCAAAGAAATGCCACCCCACACCATTACTGACCCACCACCAAACCGGTCATGCTGAAGGATGTTGCAGGCAGCAGAACGTTCTCCACGGCGTCTCCAGACTCTGTCACGTCTGTCACATGTGCTCAGTGTGAACCTGCTTTCATCTGTGAAGAGCACAGGGCGCCAGTGGCAAATTTGCCAATCTTGGTGTTCTCTGGCAAATGCCAAACGTGTTGGGCTGTAAGCACAACCCCCACCTGTGGACGTCGGGCCCTCATACCATCCTCATGAAGTCTGTTTCTGACTGTTTGAACAGACACATGCACATTTGTGGCCTGCTGGAGCTCATTTTGCAGGGCTCTGGCAGTGCTCCTCCTGTTCCTCCTTGAACAAAGACGGAGGTAGCGGTCCTGCTGCTGAGTTGTTGCCCTCCTACGGCCTCCTCCACGTCTCCTGACGTACTGGCCTGTCTCCTGGTAGCGGCTCCATGCTCTGGACACTACGCTGACAGACACAGCAAACCTTATTGCCACAGCTCGCATTGATGTGCCATCCTGGATGAGCTGCACTACCTGAGCCACTTGTGTGGGCTGTAGACTCCATCTCATGCTACCAGTAGAGTGAAAGCACCACCAGCAATCAAAAGTGACCAAAACATCAGCCAGAAAGCATCAGAACTGAGAAGTGGTCTGTGGTCACCACCGACAGAACCACTTTTTTATTGGGTGTGTCTTGGCAATTGCTTATGATTTCCACCTGTTGTCTATTCCATTTGCACAACAGCATGTGACATTGATTGTCAGTGTTGCTTCCTAAGTGGACAGTTCGATTTCAAAGAAGTGTGGTTGACTTGGAGTTACATTGTGTTGTATAAGTGTTCCCTTTATTTATCATCGTGACAGGCCTACTTGTACTTTCCCATATAAATAAAAGTGAAAGTATAGGACAGATTTAACTTAGCAGACTGATTTATAAAGTAACCACACTGAGGGAAATAGCAGTCTCTATTGTCTGTTACTTACTCCACCGATATTTTTCCCTTAAAGTGTAAAAAAAAGTGTATACCTGTGAGTGAGTTTTTGGTATATGTAAAAAGGCAGATTAAACTGATTCACAAATTTTATCTGTCTACACTACGGTGATCCCTAATCTAAAACATCTCTGGAAGTGCTCCATATGACACCAAAGTGCTATGGGTGAGTAAAACAACAACCGAAATAAGGCTCAGATTGTAAAAAACGTTAATTCTCCTTTAAGATCTTTGGTCACTCCCCTTTTACGTCGACTAATTGGCAGGACAGGTCTTTAATCGACTACAGATAATCACATTTGGCAGTGTTTCTGTTGATATTTTGCAGCTGATCCCCTGGGGTTCTGCTGCTAACTGTAAGCACTGTCCTGTCAGAAGCTCTGTAAGACTTTAATCCGAGCTTTTTTAACACTACTGTATGTAACCAAAAAGAGTTGACTTAGTTGGAACTACAACAGGTGAGATGATTTGTGATCTTAAGTCTCTTGTACATAAAATTACAGTTAATAACTTAACTACATTTGGCCAACAGTTTTTCAGTTAGTCACTCTCACCTTTTTTGTTGAACCTCAAACTCCTAAAGATGAACGCTCGTATTGGCCTTTACACTTTTTTGGACAGTGTTTGCTTATGTGTGCATTGCGTCTCCATGGCAAGTGCTGAACATTCCTAAGACTTAGACAAATTTATTGATCCACAAGGGAAATTATTTGGACACAATAGCTCACTCATCACAATATAACAAATTGTAAAAGAAGAAAAAGAAATAAAGAGTAAAAGAATAAATGGTAATAATAAATTCTAAATAAGTAGCAAAAAAGATAGCAAGAGACAGGTATCAAATAAGGTATAATTATAAATATAGATAAAAAATATAGCTGCAAGCAGCAATGTGGGGGCCAAGCACTGAAGGTGCATGTAGGCCTCAGCATGTCGGCCGCATACAGGGTCTGACAGGGTCTAACAGAGTCTGACAGGGTCTAACTACCCTGTTAGACCCTGTCAGACTCAGAAACAGGGTTTAACAGGGTCTAACAAGGTTTAACAGGGTCTAACAGGGTCTAACAGGGTAGGTAGACCCTGTCAGACTCAGAAACAGGGTTTAACAGGGTCTAACAAGGTTTAACAGGGTCTAACAGAGTCTGACAGTTTTCATAAACTATAATAACCTTGTTGCAGGTGCTGGGGTTTAGATAGACAGAGTCTGACAGGGTCTAACAGGGTCTAACAGGGTCTAACAGGGTCTGACAGGGTCTAACAGAGTCTGACAGGGTCTGACAGGGTCTGACAGGGTCTAACAGGGTCTGACAGGGTCTGACAGGGTCTGACAGGGTCTGACAGGGTTTAACAGGGTCTAACAGGGTTTGACAGGGTCTGACAGGGTCTGACAGGGTCTAACAGGGTCTGACAGGGTCTGACAGGGTCTAACAGGGTCTAACAGGGTCTAACAGATCAAAGACACATCAAAGACAGATTGGTTGCTAGGTGCGTTGCTAGGCAATTCCTGAAAATTCCTGCAACTTTGACCTGCTGGTGGCACTAGACGGTTGGGGCTGGGGGGCCTATAAATCACTGTGGGTAATGAGGAGACTGGCTGGAATGTGCATGCAAAATTTCACAACTTTTTACCAGACGGTTCTAGGGGTTGCCATAGACTCCTATGGTGAAAAGAATATAGAATAATAAGAATCAGGAGACCAAACACATCAAAGTACAAACTTCCTGTATCAGCTTCCTGTGTCAAGGCAGTGTCAAGGCAGCAGGTGACAGTTGGCAGACAAGTGTAACAATTTCTGCATGATCCTGTGCCATATTTGAAACCTTATTTGATGCAGAGCATGCAAAGTTGATTCAGAAGAATTTCAGGAGTGGATTGACAACTGCCTAAGTGATACTTGGTGGATTGACTTTGTGGCCTGTGTGCTATCAGCCTTCAGCCTGTAGGGCTATCATCACCAGGCTCAGGAGCTAGCCAGTGATTCTGCTGCTATGGCTAACCGCAAGGACAGAGACAAAGACAACATGCATTATATTACACATGACCAGGTGTGGGAACTCATGGAGAAACAGAAAGCAGTCTACAAGGAGATGCTACAGCAGCAGGAAAATAACTTCAAAGCCTGTTTGAGAACAATGATGGATAGTACTAACTCCAGAGTAGATGCTATCCTCAAGGAGCTACAAGAAATAAAAGTCAGTCTGCAGTATACGCAAAAAGAAGTGGATGATTTGAAAAATAAAGCCACCAACTTGTCATCCAACTGTAAATCATCACAAGATGATATACACAAGCTGGCTGAATCAATGATCATCATGGATGGCAAGGTTGATTCTTTGGATGCTCAGGCCAGACGTCAAAACCTAGTCATTGACGGAATATCTGAAGAGGACAATGAAAAATGGCATGACTTGGATAAAAAGGTATTGGCTTTCTTTAAGGAGAAACTGGATCTGGATCTTGACACTAAAGATATTGAAAAAGTGCAGCGACTTGGAAAAGTTAAAAATGCAGATACAAAATCAAGACCCCGCCCTCTGATGGTGAAGTTCTCAAGAATCAAGAACAGGGATACTGTTCTACATAACTCAAGGAAACTGAAAGGATCAAGGTTTTTCATAAATGAAGATTATCCCGAATCTGTCCGACAGAGGAGAAAAGAACTAATTCCTCAAATGAGAGCTGCAAGAGAAAGAGGGGACATTGCCTTTCTGAGGTATGACAGACTGATTGTACATAAAAAACAATAAGAGACCAGACTACTTGTGCAATGAACGCCCTCTGTCTTTAAAAATGACTACTGCTCAACTTCCCAACAAAGGTTTAAAACTTGCTCACTTAAATATAAACAGTTTAAGAAACAAAGTCTATGAAGTAGAAAACCTGTTACATAAAAATAACATTCATGTATTGGCTCTAACAGAAACGCATTTAAATGATTCATTTAATAATGAAGAACTAAATATATCTGGCTATAATCTGTTCAGAAACGGATAAATATTCCTGTAAAAATAAGAGAAGACATAATGTGCAGTGATTTGGAGGTCCTGTATGTCCCACAAATTGTTATAGACCTCCTTCTTCAAATGTAAGGTATTTATAAAATACTGGTAAAATGCTTGACAAGGTGTGTGACCTAAATGTGGAAGTGGTATTCATGGGGGAGCTAAACATTAATTGGCTAGATAAAAAGTGCCCTTTAAAGGGAGAGTGTGTAAGATTTTTACCCGTTAATTACTGAAATAGAAGATACCATTCAAAAATACATTGTTTTCCAAGCCTTTTCACTTCCATCATGAAATCAAAGTATTCTTTTGGACTTAGATATAGTCACATAAAAGGGGGATCTTCCCCATGCAGAGGCAGCCATTTTGAATACGAGAGCCGCAGAAGGACATTTGGGCTCCGCCTTCGGCAAGGCTCGTGGTTTTGGGTAAACAACACAAGCATGCTGCCGGATCAGACTCGTAATGGATCTAACACGTGTTTTGGACTAAATTGTTTTACTGGATTTTATTCGCTGGATCCTTACGGACAAATTGAGAGCAAGTTTATGGTGAAATACAGAGTTTGACCTGTGCAAAGCATTCTAAGGTAAGCTAACCTCGTTTTGTGCTTTTCCGTATAAAAGCCCCATGTGCTCGGGGAGTGATTGTTGTGCAGGGAAATGAATTGCATAGTCAAAAAGAGGAGACTGTAAGGTTTCATTTGATGTGTAGAGTGTCATGGTACATGATCGAGAATGTGTGTTTTCATGAGAAAAGAAAAAAAAAAACTGGACCGCGTTTTATTTATACAGTAGCGGGGCACGGGGTCCCTCGAGGTCTGCCGTAGCTAAAACAGAAAGTGCAATAGCACCATCCACCTATGCCCCACGAATCCTACACACTGGGGCTTTAAAGAATCATCTGTCCAACATAACAAATGGTTGTTGCTTAAAGCAAATGGTTACGCAGCCCACACGTATCAGCACTAATGATAGAGGTGAGAGCACTACCACCTGTATTGATCACATATTTTTATCAGCACATGTCAGTTATACTCAAGCTCTGTCAATACCAGGTGGATGTTCTGATTATAATATGGTCATCATCGCAAGAAAAACTAAAGTTCCCAAAGCTAAACCAAAAATTGTATTTAAGCGATCCTATAGAACATTTTCACAGGATGCCTATTTGGTGGATATTAAAAAACTATGCTGGACAGATGTTTTTAAAGCCAAGGACACTGATATTGCTTTGGATACATTTCTAAATATTTTTCTCCCAGTTATAAATAAGCATGCACCAGTTAAGAAATGAACTGTGAGGAGGCATCAAGCACCATGGGTCGACCAGGAACTGAAGACCTCTATGCACCACAGAGATGAGGCCAAGCTCTTAGCACAAACAACAAAACTGGTAGAAGATAAGCAACACTATTGTAAGCTGAGAAATGCTGTAACTAAATTAAATCTAAAGAAGAAGCGGCAATATTATGCACAGCAACTAGAAAGGACAAAAACCGATCAGAAGCTGTTATGGAAAACTCTAAACTGCATGATGGGCAGGACCATTTCTACACAGCCTACATTTATTGATAATGGGGGTATTGTTATCACCAAGCCAAAAGATGTAGCCAATCACCTAAATGTTTTTTTCAGAGATAAAAGTGTCAAATTTGAGAAAAACTATGGGGAATGGAATAAATCGCTCATTTAAAGACAATCTAAAAGATTTTATGAGAAACAAGTCCTGTCAATTTAATTTGACTGATTTTACTACTGAAACTATTTTAAAGTTAATCAAAGCTGTCTGTAAATGTAACCCTTCAGGCATTGGTGATATTGATGAAAAACTAATCCATCTCACAGCAGATTATATTGCTGGTCCAATTTGTTATATTTTCAATAACAGCCTAAAAACAGCCACTTTTCCAAAAGTCTGGGAAGAGGCCCAGATCATTCCATTATCTAAGGACAAGAACATGCCTTTTTCTGGCCCTAACAGTCGGCCTATGCAAAATCTTTGAAAAAGCCATATTTAATCAAATACAGTCCTATTTCTGGAAACATGATCTCTTGACGAGTTTTCAACATGCTTATAAAAAGGGATACTCCATTTGTTCAGCATTGACACAAATGACTGATGAATGGTACAGAGAGCTGGACAAAAACATGATTTGTGGAGCTGTCCTTTTTAGGGATGTCAACAATTAATCGATTAACGGTTAATTGTCGATTAAGACGTTGGTCGATCAAAATGCATTAATTGTAATTAACCGCTAACCGCGGACACACGGACATGCGCACCCGCGTGGTCATGAAACAAGGCAACCGCGCTGCGCCAAGCTCGACTCACAGCCGACCGCAGGCGCCAACGGCACTGCTCAGCAGCCCCGGGTGTACGCGCGATGCGAGATCTAACCCGGAATGCGTGCCGGTTTCGCCGCAGCCCGCGCCTCGAGCCCCGAGCCCCGCGCGGCTGGCCTGCGGCTCGGAGCGCGGGGCGCGGCGAAACCAGCACGCGCCCCAGTGGTTTAATCCTGGTCTAGTCCAGGTCTAGACCCGGTCGAGTCCCGGTCCAGTCCAGGTCCAGTCCAGGTCCAGACCTGGTTCAGACCTGGTCCAGTTCACGTTCAGTCCTGGTCTAGTCTCTTAGCCAATCAGGACAGAACACAATGTTACACTATAAAAAAAAAAGTTACGCTATAAAAAAAAAATTGGATAGAGCGAGGGATTAGTGTATTTTGTTATTCAGCATCACTACATTTGTCTGCTTTTTACTAAGGAACAATTAATTGAGGAATATACAATATAATAATACTATGATATATTTATGACTCAGTGTTATGTTACTATAGCTTATATTCTTAAAGACCCTATTGAAACACTACAATTCAGGTGAAAAACGCCGCTTATCAGTTAATCGTTAATCGACCGATAAGGTCAATCAACTATCAGTTAATGAATTAACCGATAATTTGCATCCCTAGTCCTTTTAGATTTTTCAGCTGCTTTTGATTTAATAGATTATACAGTAATCCCTCGTTTATCGCGGGGGTTAGGTTCCAGAAATAGCCCGCAATAAGTGAAATCCGCGAAGTAGGACAATTTTATATTTTACAATTATTCTGCATGTTTTAAGGCTGTAAATGCCTCACCACACACATTATACACTTTTCTCAGACTGGAATGAACCTTTTCTCACATTTGTCTCTAGTTTAAACACTCAAACTTTCATAGATTTTCAACAAAATGTATTAATAGTGACGCGTAGGGGGAGACACGGCCCCGGGAGCCCCGCCGGACGTGCGAGGAGCACTGTCACGTCCCGGGACGAGACGCGCACCAGCCCCTTGGAGAAGTGCGCCACACGTGCTGCTCTGTCACAGATTTAACCACGATAAACCCCTCATCGTGGATAAGGGATGAGGGATTATCTACATGGAGGTTAAAATCACCGAGTATCAAAACTCTCTCAAGTTTAATAATAGAAGACAACAAGTCTGCGAAATCATCCAAGAAAGAACGTGCAGGACCAGGCGGCCGATAGATTAAGATACAATAAAATGAAGTAATGTTCCCAACCTTAGTCATCTGCATCTCAAAGGAGTTGAACGCGACCGGATTCATTTGTCGTGTCCAGAAGCCATCCCGGTAAACGAGCGCGCCGCCGCCGCCTCGCCGTGCGGCCTGCGGGGTTCCAGTCACGGAACAGCCCGGGGGGCACAATTCATTAAGGTGGACAAAATCCTGTTCGCGTTGCCATGTCTCAGCCAGGAACATAAAATCCAAGTGTTCGTTGACAAACAAGTCGCTCAGTATAAAGGATTTATTCGATATGGAGCGTGCGTTAAGCAGGGCCATCCGGAGAGGCTGCGTGCGTTTGGACACTGACGTGCACTGATCGACTGGACGCTCCGGACACAACCTCCATCCTTGATACAAGTGACAGGGCACAGGACCCTCTCACGCCGCAGAGAAGTACGGGCGACTCGAGTGGGAAAGATCCGGTCACAGCTCCGTAGCGGCGGTGGCTCCGCAGATTCGCCGTCTGACGCCCAGATAGGAACCGGTATCAGACACCGTTCGCTCCCCGCAGATCCAGTCCCGCTTGCTCGCTGTTTTCTCCGCCTGGTTTGGACACCTGCCCTGGATCCCCGCTTCCTTTTTCTTTTGCCCCGGGGCTTAGTTAGCAGCAGGTACTCCGGCGATGACGTGGAGCATTCCAGTTTTGGAGGAAAAAACTGTGTACCTGGCCAGGTAACAGAAAAACTTTCCATATGTGCCTTGATGCGGAATAACGTATGTCTGTCATATTGAATAACAGCCGTGACATAGCCATTTGTTGACAGGGCTGACCATGCAAAATATAGCACAAGGAAAATCACAAAAATACGAGAAATAGTAGAGGTAGCAGAAGTACAGCCGACCATAGGCGCCATCTTGCTCCTGTGATTCCTCTCAACCCGAGCCACAAACCGAACAAGCACAAACCAACGCAAAAGCCGCACGGAGTGATTTAATCCTGGTTCAGACCTGGTCTACTTCTAGTCTAGACCTGGTTTAGTCCAAGTTTAGTCCTGGTCTACTCTCTTAGCCAATCAGGACGCAGAACACATTGTTACACTATTTAAAAAAATGTTACACTATTTTAAAAAAATGAAAAAAATAAAAATAAAAAATTGGAAAAAAAAAAATCCGCGAAACAGCGAGGCTGTGAAGAGTGAACCGCGATAGAGCGAGGGTTCAGTGTAGTTTACTTTTAGAAAAATTAGAGTTGTACGGATTTCAACCACCAGCATTGACGTGGATGAGCAGCTATCTGTCTAACAGATCACACAGTGTATATTTTAATGGGAGTTTCTCACAAGTGTGTCAGTGGATTGTGGTATTCCTCAAGGGAGCTGCCTTGGTCCACTCTTGTATGGCATTCTCACAAATGATCTACCATTAGTCCTGAAACAAGCAAAAACTACAATGTATGCTGACGATACAACAGTCTACGCATCTGCAACATCCATATCTGAACTGTCATCAATTTTAAACAAACAACTAAAGATGGTTGAGCAATGGGTCTCAAATAATAAACTCATGTTAAACACTTCAAAAACAAAAGGCATAGTGCTTGGCTCAAATAAATCTCTCAAGCACAACCCAAATTAAATTTATTAATAACACTCCTATAGATCAGGTATCAGAGGCTAAGCTTTTAGGTGTCTACCTGGACAACAAGTTGTCTTGGACAAAACAGAGTTCATTACAAAGAAAATGGGAAGATCTTTAGCTGCTGTTAGAAGATGCCGTCAATACTTGTCAGCAGATATGGCAAAGCTTGTTGTGAGAACTCGATAATTTCTCAACTCGACTACTGGCAGATCATTTGGTCCACGGCAAAAAGAAAAGATCTTGAGAGACTCCAGTTATTGCAGAACAAAGCAGCTCGTGTCGCACTAAACTGCCCTTACAGAACCAGTAGAATAACCCTGCATTCTAATCTAGGTTGGCTAAAGGTTCAGGATCAAGCACTGGCTTCTTTACTATTCTCCACATGGAAAGTATTAAAATCAAAAACTCCACTATTTTTGTCTGATCAGTTTGAGAAAAATAGAGAACCACACGGTTACAGCACTAGACATGCGTCAGAAGGACGGTTTAAAATTCCAAAAGCAAATACAAATTTTCTCCAACGCACCTTCATCTATAGAGCAATAAAAGGATGGAACATTTTGCCTTTGAGGCTCATTGAAACAGAACAGAAGTTGGACTTTAAAAGAAAACTAAAAAATTACATTGGGATTGGCGACTTGTAACATGAATATAATATCAACAAATTGCAGACTTTAATTTTTGCTGTCATTTTTTAGAGATTTTTATAGAAATTAAATGTATTGATGTGTGTTATTTATTGAAATGTATTGATGTGTGTTTTGTACCTTTTTTACTTTGTGCTTTTAACAAGGACCCCAGGAAGACTAGCTGGCTGTAGAGCACAGCTAATGGGGATCCTAATAATAAAGATAAGATAAGCCTTTATTGTCTCTTCAGGAGAGAAATTTTGCTTGGACATGAGAGAGTGTGATTTATAATAAACACTAAAAACAGCACAGCAGACACATAAGAAACATGTATAACACATGAACAAAGGAAACATGCAGCATATAAAAAGACTGCCATTGTTAGTAAAACCTGTTTAAAACACACACACACACACATAAAAACACATAAAAACCCTACAGAAAAGTTGCATCCCCACACACACACATACACACACACATACACACACCCGCTAAGACCTACTATTCAGTAGTTTAATTGACCAGGGAACCAATGAAAATTTGAACCTATTTGTTTTACAGTTTGGGACCCTGTATCTTCTTCCTGGTGGCAGTATTTCATATTCACTGTGCAAAACGTGCTCGTCATCCTGTAGGATTTTCAAACCCTGCCTTTTCACTGTTTCATCAAATAAAGCCTGCAGTGATGTGGGAGGGGGCATGCCCATTATTTTCCCCGCTCTCTTAACGAGAGTTTGCAGTTCAGTTCTCTGTTTAACAGACAGGTTCCCAAACCATATAATGATCCCATATCTAATGATGGATTCAATGGACGCCCTATAGAAGGCCATCATTATTTCTTTGTCCACCCCAAACACTCTCAACCTCCTCAAGAAGTGCAGACGTTGGCCAATTCGTCTGCTTAAAAAATCAACATGCTGGCCCCATTTTAATTGGGAATCAAATACGACCCCTAAGTATTTATATGTGGAGACCTGCTCCACTGCCTCCCCGTTCAGAGTCACCACCTGATGGTTTCCTATGGACCTGGGGTCAAAGACGATTTCTTTTGTTTTATTCACGTTATTATTCAATAAACTAAACTAAAAGGAAAGATCTAAGACCTACGGTGCTTAGCCCCTATTAGTAATAAAATATAAAATCACAGCTATATACAAGAGACAAGAAACGCAGCGCACTGATATGCAGATTGACAGGGCATAAGGTTATCTGTTACTAAGGACTAGTAAGGAGTTGTTGTACAGTTGTAGGGAGTATTATCTGATACATAAGGGTGAGTTGTTGTACAGTTGTACGGAGTATTATCTGATACATAAGGGTGAGTTGTTGTACAGTTGTATGGAGTATGGTATGAATGTAGTCCTGTATTTCTCACTGTTTGAGCAGAGCTGTAGGAGCCTGTTAAATATGTACAGAGCACGTGAGATACATGTAAAGCACCCCCAGCGTGATGTCACTGCAAAGTATTGTTAGTGGAGTGTCTCGTAAATTAATGTTACCATGGTTTGGAAGCAGGAGTGAAGCTGCGTGAGAAAGGGTGGCTTTCCAGATAGGGCCAGCACTCTCTTCTCCACCATAGTGCACTCCACGTCATCGTCCTGGATCACCACGTCCTTCTTTAGGATCTTTATGGCGTACAACTCATCTGTGCCCTTCCTCTCTGCGAGCATCACCTGTGGACAGAGCACGTTCTAAACTACTGATCCAAGAGAACACTGTATAAATGCGCATGACATGTTAGACTACTCATTTGAATGAAACACACTTAGAGGTCGTATATTGCACAAAACTGACTCTTGTGAGCTCTAAGCCATGTTAGAATGTTGTTACCTCCTCAAAACATACCTGGAGTTGTGTTTTGTTTCACTCACACATGATTGAGTAACCCTTTATTATTGGTCTGTTTATATCTCCAAAGCTCAAAATTCTCTGCTCCACCTTGTGATGTCAAGAAGCTGTTCATGTTAACAGCTCCTTTTACCTTTTCATTTAGTTGAGATTGGCAATTCCACGGCTGAAATGATCAAAATGATTCTAGTGAAGGCGTATGGAGTTTAAAAAGTGTTTAATGATTGAGAAAAGAACTCATGTTAAAGGAGAATTAACGTTTTTTACAATCTGAGCCTTATTTCGGTAATAAAACAAGTTGTTTTACTCACCCATAGCACTTTGGTGTCATATGGAGCACTTCCAGAGATGTTTTAGATTTATGATCCGTAACGCGAGTTCTCGTCCAAATAACACAAACTTTAGCACTTTTCAAATCATAGAAGCTCGATGTCTTAATCTACGCTTTCGTTTGAGTCAAAAGTGGCCTGTAATCCACGATTTATCCATAGTTTTGAGTAGATGAGGACGCCAGTGTGCATGTGCGGAGTCGCAGTTTATTTCGCTCTCAGCTCTCGGGACGCAAACATGAAACACAAAGCTGTAAATTATGGCTAAATCTCGGATTACAGGCCACTTTTGACTCAAACAAAAGCGTAGATTAAGACATCGAGCTTCTATGATTTGAAAAGTGCTAAAGTTTGTGTTATTTGGAGACCGCTCGGGGCATATATTATATGCCCCGAGAACTCGTGTTACGGATATAAACATCTCCGGAAGTGCTCCATATGACACCAAAATGCTATGGGTGAGTAAAACAACTTGTTTTATTACCGAAATAAGTCTCAGATTGTACAAAACGTTAATTCTCCTTTAAACATGTGTGAATGAAGCAAAACAACTCCAGGTCTGTTTGTGATGAGGAAACAACATAACATAGATCAGAAAGTAGCGTAATATGAGCCCTTGAAGAATTGAACTTATAAGCAGCACCTTTCCAAAGCTGCCCTTTCCCAGGACCATGATGAAGTTGAAGTCTGACAGTTTGACTCGGTCCTGGTTGCCATTGCTGTCATATTTGCAGATTGAAGAGGAGGAGGAGGAATCTGCAGGCTTTCCCGGGCCCACCTTCCACCTCTGACACAAACACATAAACAAATCCAGTCAAATCAAGTCCATTCAAGAATCAGAGGTGAGCAGTTAGTGACATTTACTTGCTTACATTTAACTGAGTAACTTTTTAAAGAAATTGTAGATTTTGGAGTACTTTTCTTGCAGCATACGTTAATTCCTAATTGAGTAATATTTTTATTGAAGTAGCAGTATTCTTGAGTAAAAGTTTGGGTTCCTCTTCTCACTGTGAATAAGTCTCAAAGTGACAAAAGCTTTATGTTGACAATATGAAATTATTTTGTGTTTCTAGCTTTTTCAGATGCAATTACGTTTTTCTCATCATTGTGTCCGTCTTTTGAAAATACCAGATTTTTAATTATTACCATTTAATATTTTGTCCAAATTATATCAACTTCGATTTATACTCTTTAAGATACCCTTACTTGAGTGGCAGTTTTTCCAAATACTGTTTTATTTGGGCAATTTCAACTTTTACTTTTATACTTTTACTTGAGCAAGATTACTTTGAAGTAGGGATGTCAACAATTAATCGATTAACAATTAATTGTCGATTAAGACGTTGGTCGAACAAAATGCATTAATTGTAATTAATCGCTAACCGTGGTCACGAAACAAGGCAACCGCGCAAGCTCGACTCACAGCCGGCCGCAGGCGCCAACGGCACTGCTCAGCAGCCCTGGTGTAAGCGCGAGGCGAGATCGAACCGCGGCGCCCGGAGACTACGGGCGGGCGCCACGGGCCCGTAGTCTCAGCCCGAGCCACAAACCAGCCGCACGAAACCAGCAGCGGCACGTGGTGGTTTAATCCTGGTTTAGTCCAGGTCTAGACCTGGTCCAGTCCTGGTTTAGACCTGATTTAGACCTGGTTTAGTCCACGTTTAGTCCTGGTCTAGTCTCTTAGCCAATCAGGACAGAATAGACCGGGACTAGGCCTGGTCTAGTCCCGGTTTAGACCTGGTCTAGACCTGGTTTAGTTCTGGTCTAGACCTGGTTTAGTCCACGTTTAGTCCTGGGTCTACACTCTCTTAGCCAATCAGGACGCAGAACACAATGTTACACTATAAAAAAAAGGGTACACTATTAAAAAAAAATTGAAAAAAATAAAAAATAAAAATCTGCGAACCGCGATAGAGCGAGGGATTACTCTATTTTGTTATTCAGTATCAATACATTTGTCTGCTTTTTACTAAGGAATAATGAATTGAGGAATATACAATATAATAATACTATGATATATTTATGACTCAGTGTTATGTTACTATAGCTTATATTCTTAAAGACCCTATTGAAACACTACAATTCAGGTGAAAAACGTCGCTTATCAGTTAATCGTTAATCGATCGATAAGGTCAATCAACTATCAATTAATGAATTAATCGATAATTTGCATCCCTACTTTGAAGTAATGTTGCTCTTACTTGTCTTAACTTGTCCATGTGTTTCATTGACATTCCCGAAGTGAATTTAGCACAAGACCGGTTTTACCTCAAATTTCTGTCGGAGCTCCTCGTTTCCATCCTCTCCATCTGGCTGCACAGGGACATTGAAGTATTCTCCTTCCTCCTGGGCCAAAAGCTTATACCTAAGTCAGGATCAGAGGAAAGCCTTACTACAACTAATCCAGGAATAACAAACAGACTCTCTTAAAGGCTCTTAAAGGTCCCATGGCATGAAATTTTCACTTTCTGAGGTTTTTGAACGTTAATGTGAGCTCCCCTACCCTGTTTAGGCCCCTTCCCCATGGCTAAAAGTTGTGAAATGTCTAAACTGAGCATTTGTGATCCTTTTCTGCGTTAGAAAAAAACACAGCTCAAACGGGCGATTCTGAACAAGGCAACTATGTTACGTCACATCGAAAAATGCAGCTCCACCCCCCATCTGGATGTCTACCCACCGTCTCTGTAAATCACGCCCAGAGAGTTTGGACTGCGAAGGAGCTACGCAATGCGAAATGCGTTTTTTTATTTGCCTGGAGGCAAGTGAGAATGTTTCCAGGCTCGGAAGTCCTTTATCCGACCCTCTGGACATCTGAAACAGCAGTGGTTTAATTTTATTTTCTGTGAAAATGTGTCTTTTTTCATTGAAAAGGCTCTCCTTTCCTCCTCCGCTCTTAAAACACGGAAGTGGGAGACAGCCACAGCGCACCGCTAAAACAAGGAACCAGCGGCACATTTGGCCCCCCCCCACCCGTTCCTCTAACCTATCTCTGTCCTTCTCATTTGCATTCAAGCAACAAGGCCCAGAATGAGTTGTTCAGAGAGATATTCTGACTCTGACTCTGTACATGTGTCTTTCTCATGCACCGAGTCTTGATTTTGAAGAAGGATTCATTATTAGGGAACCATTAGGGAACCATTAAGGCACCATATAAAAGCATCAAGAAGTAGCATGTCATGGGACCTTTAAAGGAGACGCAGTTTACTATTCTGGTATTTGGTAAGACATTATCACATATGCACATCATGATTGTATGTTTTCTTAAATGTAAACCGCAGTGTTGATCCAAAACTAGTGTTGTCACAATACAACATTTCGTTTAGTGGCCTACTGGTGTATACTATGTGCTCTTATATTTGTTCTTATACAGCTCAAGATTATTCTAAAACTATTCAGGAATCTGCTCAAATAAGTATCTAGTTTTGATACTAGTTTCAATAACTGGAGGGGTAACCCTGCTTGGATATTTGATGATGTAATGTGGAATTTTCCAGGCAAATCAATAACTTGGAAGAGGTAGCATACACTCCATCAGAAAAGTTACATAGTGCACCTTTAAATATCCACTAGGGATGGGCTGACACCAATATACCCAATATCTGTCCTGCTGCTGTGGCCATTAAGCAATATTTGCCAATCTCAACATTTAGCTTTTTAAAATCCATAGCAAGGCCCACAAATGTATCTTAAGTTAAAGTAATGATCACAAATGAACTTTTCACTTTTATAAAATAATAACAAAATGCATTTTACCGGGATTTAAAATAATGTGTTGTGTAAAAATACAGTCATATTACAGTCATTTTTACTCAGTCTGTTCTAAAGGGGCACTCAGAGAATAGGAATTATCTGTCTCAAATGTCAGCATCAGGCATTGATGTCGACTGATGCAATATAGGAGCCTCGATATCACCTGATACTTAAAGGTACACTGTGTAGGATGGTGGCGAATTGGTGGATGGTGGATATTGCAATTCCAGTTCTAGCTACGGCAGACCTCGAGGGTCAGAAACAACAGTAATAAGTAGCAGAATCTACCAGGAACCAGTAGGTGGCGGTATGCGCAAGCAACGCGTAACCCGCCATTAAAGGGATAGTGCAGTTTTTTTAATGTTAATCTGTATGGGTTTCCTTCTAAAAGTTCCGTGTGTTGACACCAGCTTACCTCTGACACTCTCAGCTGATCCCGGTTCGGCTCGCTTTCTGGAGCCCAGGTAGGGAGGTCCGGTAGCTTCTCTGGAACATTAAATAAAGCTTGTTTTTCTTCTCAAAACAAAACATTTGTCCGAAAGGTGATATATTTGCGTCCCAAACAGTTGCCAACGAAACATCCAGCAGCGAATTTAGCAATCGCGTATTGTGTCTGTCGACTCATATCACTGCGCTCACGTTAGCGTATTAGCCTGTTCACTTGTAAACTTCCCCTTGCGGCGGACCACATCTGCCGTGCACTTCCGCTAAAGGTGAACAGGCTGATACGCTAACGTGAGCGCAGTGATATAAGTCGGCAGACACAATATGCGATCGCTAAGTTCGCTGATGGATGTTTCGTTGACAACTGTTTGGGACGCAAATATATCACCTTTCGGACAAACGTTTTGTTTTGAGAAGAAAAACAAGCTTTATTTAATGTTCCAGAGAAGCTACCGGACCTCCCTACGTGGGCTTGAGAAAGCGAGCCAAACCGGGATCAGCTGAGAGTGTCAGAGGTAAGACGGTGTCAACACACGGAACTTTTAGAAGGAAACCCATACAGATTAACATTAAAAAAACCCGCACTATCCTTTTAACCCGAAAGTGAAAGTGTGTGAAATCCACGGGCCAGTACCGACAGCTATAAAGAAAACGGCGAAGGCGAAGCCCAAAATACAGTATGTCCTTCTGCAGCTCTCATATTTAAAGTGGACGCCGCTACATGGGGAAGATCCCCCTTTTATGTGACTATATCTAAGTCCAAAAGAATACTTTGATTTCATGATGGAAGTGAAAAGGCTTGGAAAACACTGTATTTTTGAATGGGTATCTTCAATTTCGGTAATTAACAGGTAAAAATCTCACACAGTGTACCTTTAAACTTATTGGGTTCTTTTTAAAGACAGTACAGTAGGAGATGTATTTACCTTTTCTTGGAAATGCTGCAATCCATCTTCAGAACTGTCACTGTCTGAAGATGGTTTGCAGCTAGCAGTCGAAACATATCAACAAGTTAAATACATCTCCTACTTTATGGCCTTAAAGATCCCATGACATGGTACTTCTTGATGCTTTTATATGGCTCCTTAATGGTTCCCTAATACTGTAAATGAATCCTTCTTCAAAATCAACACTCAGTGCATGAGAAACAGAGATAAGATGAGAAAGAGTAATTTTTGTCACTCTGAACACTCTATAATGGGCGTTGTTGCTTGAATGCAAATGAGGAGAAAAGAGCTGGCCAATAGTAGAGGGTGGAGGCGTGGCCAAACGCTCTGCTCTCGCTCTGAGCATCAGCTGATCCATTTCCTTGTTTTTGCACGGGGGAGAGATTTGAAGCGTTCCATTGAAAAATAAACACATTTCCACAGAAAATAAAATTAAACCACTGCTGTTCAAAGGTCCAGAGGCTCAGATAAAGGACTTCCGAGCCTAGAAACACTCGGACGTGCCTCCAGGCAAATAAAAAAACGCATTTCGCATTGCCTAGCGCATTCGCGGTCCAAACTCTCTGGGCGTGATTTACAGAGACGCTGAGTACAGACAGACGGGGGTGGAACTGCATTTGCATTTCTTTTTTCAATCTGACGTCAATAAGGTGCCTTGTTCAAAATCGCCCGTTTGACCTCGAATTTTTTCCAACGCAGAAAAGGATCGCAAATGCTCAGTTTACACATTTCGCAACTTTTAACCATGGGGGGGGGGGCTAAACAGGGTAGGGGAGCTCACATTAACGTTCAAAAACCTCAGAAACTGAAAATTTCATGCCATGGGACCTTTAAAACACAATATTAGTCAAATGCTTTAAAAAATTGGCAGCTTATAAAGTGTCAGAAACAGATTTTTTTTTAAATTATAGATGTTGTGGTCATTCACCACAGAGACAATTAGCCCTGAGCTTGCGAACTTTTAATAAAAAAAATTTCAGAAAGTCTATGAGAAACATTTTTGAGCTCCATATTGCCCATGCCCAATATCCAGTCCCATGGCGTTGCCCCATACACTACCAGCCATCTATCTCTTGTTTCTGCAGCTCAGAGATGCCAAACGAGAGGGAGCCCATGAAGTCGTTGCGGCTGGTGAGGTCCCAGTCCCACACCTCCACAGACAGGCGCCGGTCTTTGTCACTTTCCTTCAGAGTGCTGAGGAACAACAACAGTACACAAGTTGTTAGATTCACTCTGTTCTATTGCCTTTTGAATCTAACACAGAACTGTAGTGTTCTTCATGTGTAAAAAGTGAACAGAAATCAGAATATATTAATTTACTATATGTATAATCATAATTAGTGACATTACTGGTATCTGTACATCTCCATCTGTATCTCCAACAGCACTGAAGACTGGTTAAATGTCCTATATTACACAAAATGGATTATTGTGAGATTTAAGGCCTGTTATAATGTTATAACTCCATTACCTCCTCTAAAACATACCTGGAGTTGTGTTTTGTTTCATTCACAAATGTTTGATTAATCCTTTATTATTAGTCATGTAGTGGTAGTTTTCAAGTTAACAGCTCCTTTTACCTTTAGTTCAGTAGAGACTGGCTACTCTGTTTGACCTTGTAATGTTATGTGTAATACAGGAAGCGCTCCACTGTGTTTTTAAAGTCCATACACCTTCACTAGAATCATTTGGATAATTTCAGCCCTGGATTTGAGGAGCTGTTACCTTGAAAACTACTAATTCATGACATCACAAGGTGGAGCGGAGCATTTTGAGATATGGGAATACAGACAGACCAACAATCCAGGGTTACTCAAATATGTGTTATTGAAACAAAACACAACTCCAGGTATGTTTTTGATGAGGTAATGACATTATAACATTATAACATGGCTTAAAGCTCACAAAAGTCAAATTTGTGAGGCTTACAAACTAAAGGTCTCATTCCACACAGGGTTGAGGCAGCACTTGATGGTGCGGGTCTTCTGTTTGCTCTCACTCTTGGGGTCTGGGATCAGCTTCAGTTTCACATAAGGGTCCGACAGGCCATTAGGGTCCATAGGCACCAAGTTCTTTGCCTCCATAACTGAAGGGAAAATTCATGAAGAACAACAACAAAGTTATCCTTTTTTTCAATGAGCTACAACAATACCATAAAAAAAATATTATAACAAATGTTATCCCTGACAAGCAGTGCCCTTTTAAACTTCTTTAGCAAAGTTGTAAAACATGAATTATCTACTTTTTAAGTGGAGAGGGCAAGTAAGACAAAAATATCTACTTCCAAAGTTTCAAAAAAATATTTCAATGACAATTTGAGAGATTTAATTAGGGGGCTAGGCACCATGTTATTGTGGTGATGAAATATGTACTATTATGTACCTGAAGTGTGTATTATTGTGTACCTTGTAATATTAAAAGATAAAAAAAAAATAAAAAAAAATAGTGTGCTTTGCGTTGCCTAGCAAAGTTGCCTAGCAACCCTTTGATCTTTCCTTTGATGTGTCTGGTCTCCTGATTCTTATTATTTATTCTTTTCACCATGGGAGTCTATGGCAACCCCTAGAACCGTCTGGTAAAAAGTTGTGAAATTTGGCATGCACATTCCAGCCAGTCTCCTCATTACCCACAGCGATTTATAGGTCCCCAGCTCCAACCGTCTAGCGGCACCAGCAGGTCAAATTTGCAGGAATTTGTCAATTGCCTAGCAACGCACCTAGCAACCTTTGATCTGTCTTTGATGTGTCTGTTCTGACAGGGTTAGACCCTGACCCTGTCAGATCCTGTCAGACCTTGTTAGACCCTGTCAAACGGTGCTTGGCCCCCACATTGCTGCTTGCAGCTATATTTCTGTTTATCTTCATAAAGGATATTTTGTCCTTTGCTAATAGGGTTGCAACAAATGATTATTTTAGTTCATCTTTAATGTGCCTTGAAGGTTTTTGTATTTGCCACTTCTACAAAAATGTATACATGTCTTTATGAATAATTATTGCTATCAGAAGCAAACTACACTGAACTAACACACATTTGTTTAACGTTTCTGTTAAAGGGACAGTGTGTAAGATTTTTACCCATTAATTACATAAATTGAAGATACCCATTCAAAAATACATTGTTTTTCAAGCCTTTTCACTTCCATCATGAAATCAAAGTATTCTTTTGGACTTAGATATAGTCACATAAAAGGGGGATCTTCCCCATGCAGAGGCAGCCATTTTGAATACGAGAGCCGCAGAAGGACATTTGGGCTCATCCTTTGCCTAGGCTCCTGCTAGCGCCTGCTCAGCCGCGCTGCCTGAGGGAGCGAAGGAGAGAAGGAGAGAAAGGGAAGGGGAGGGGGGAAGGGGGAGCCTCGTGGTGTTGGGTAAACAGAGAAAGGGAAGGGGAGGGGGGAGCCTCGTGGTTTTTTGATAAAAAAGACAAGCTGCTGTATCACACGTCGTAATAACACGTGTTTTGGACTAAATTGTTTTACTGGATTTTATTCGCTGGATCCTTACGGACAGATTGAGAGCAAGTTTATAGTGAAATACAGAGTTTGACCTGTCCAGAGCCTTCAAAGATAAGCTCAGTAACAAACTTCGTTTTGTGCTTTTCCATATAAAAGCCCCATGTGCTCGGGGAGTGATTGTTGTGCCGGGAAATGAATTGCATAGTCAAAAAGAGGAGACTGTAAGGTTTCATTTGATGTGTAGAGTGTCATGGTACACGATCAGGAATGTGTGTTTTCATGCGTTTTTCATGCGTTTTATTTATACCGTAGTTGTCGGCGAGAGCTCGCACAGCGCCGGGTGCGCGCGGCTACGCGAGCTGTCTGGGTGACCCTCGAGGTCTGCCGTAGCCAAAAGAGGAAGTGGAATAGCTACTAACCACCTATGCGCCACGAATCCTACACACTGTCCCTTTAACTAGATACATGTGAACTGTCCCTGAGGCATACTTTACATAATCATTCAGGTAAAATACGACTCAGGGACAGCTCACACTTAATGTAGTTCAATAGACCTAGCTCACAAACAAACTGTAAACAAACAGGTAGTTTCAGAGTAGTTTCATTGTAGTTAGCTCCTCCCTTCAGGCAAATATAAGCAGTGTCCACCAGCGCCTGACCAGAACTGAAGAAGCAGCTTGGATGAGCTGAGAAATATCTTCACTCTGACACTTTTGCCCAGTTGACAATTTAATTTTCTTTTGTTTTTACCTTATCTTGCCTGGAAATTTAGAATGATTTTTTTTTTTAATACAGTTTGGTTCCCACACCCTCTGCCAAATTGGTCCAATCGGACACATATTAAACAAAGGAGCTCATTGTTACCTATGATTTACAAATAAAATCAAGATCTGATTTGGACAACTGAATTACACTGGATTACACAGACACAAATATACCAGTTCATCATAGCAGCCAATTACATGTTTTATTTGTCAAAAGTGATGATAACTTTTACACTACCTATAAATGTAAGTGACTACTAAAAATGTATCCTAAAAACCTAATGAATGAAATGAATCAAAGCTAAAGAGTGCTGTTCAAAATGAAGTTGCCTGCCTACTAGGGGTGTGCAAAATAATCGTCATGACAATGCATCGCGATACTAACTTTCACAATATACTGCATCGATTCTTGATGCCAAAAATTGATTATTATTAATTAATAAATTAATATTTAATAATTTAATATTAATAAATAAATACATTAGTTGTTTTTTTTAATAAATCCTGTGCACTTTTTTCTTTGTGAAAGGGTATTCTTTGTTATGATGGGAGCTACCTCCAAAATGGCAAATGTTTGAACATCATTTTTTGTTTTAGAAAAAATCCTATGCACTTTTTTGTTATTGGTTTGGTTTATTTGTTTTTGTTATTCAATAAATTCAGTTATGAATTGAGTTGCTCGGAGTTCTGTATCAATTGAAGACACGACCCAGATACACAGCCACTGATATTTAAAGGAAAATTAACGTTTTTTTACAATCTGAGCCTTCTTTCGGCAATAAAACAAGTAGTTTTACTCACCCATAGCAGTTTGGTGTCAATTGGAGCAGTATCGCAGAACTTATGTTGGAGCCGTTCTGTTCTACTAATGATCCCGTATCCGTTAGCGTGAGCACTCGGGGCACTGATTTGCGGTGTCCAAATAACACAAACTTTAGCACTTTTCAAATCACAGAAGATCGCTGTGTCAGGGTAGACTTTTAGTGGATTCCAAAACGGCCTGAAACCCGATATCCAGCTATAGTTTCATTTGATGACGTCATCAGAGAGGACAGTGCGCATGCGTGAACTCAGCTGTTTTGTAAACACCACTAGTCCGAAAGAAGCTAACACCGCTCTGAACTTTACTTTTCTGTTGCGATATCGGGTTTCAGGCCGTTTTGGAATCCACTAAAAGTCTACCCTGACACAGCGATCTTCTGTGATTTGAAAAGTGCTAAAGTTTGTGTTATTTGGACACCGCAAAGTAATGCCCCGAGCACTCACGCTAACGGATACGGGATCATTAGTAGAACAGAACGGCTCAACATAAGTTCTGCGATACTGCTCCAATTGACACCAAACTGCTATGGGTGAGTAAAACTACTTGTTTTATTGCCGAAAGAAGGCTCAGATTGTAAAAAAACGTTAATTTTCCTTTAAGTTATCCTCTTTTTTTTGGTACATTTTAACTGAATTATGTCGAATATATTGCAATGCATCGCAGTAATTCAAGTATCGTGATGCATCGTGATAGTATCGCATCGTGGCATATGAATCGTGATTCAAATTGAATCGTGACTTCTTTGCCAATACCCACCCCTACTGCCTACATACATTTGACAACACTTAACAACAGTTTAGTTGCAGGGCTCCATAATCAATCTAAAGTGGTGTGAACACGTGTCCATGGTCCGGGTGCAGATGTAGGCTGATCGATGGTTCTTCGATCTCATAATGGACTTTCCGCTTTGGGTTTGGGGCTGATACAGAGCCTTGTGTGTCCTGGCAATATACAAGCATGTGGACAACACTGATATTTGGGACAGCTTTTTCTACAGACCACTAACAAATCTTGATATGTCTTAAGCCAAGTTGGTCAAGATATATTTTTACATTTTTTTATTTTACTTTAAAGGGCCTATATTAAAGGGATATGCCACCCCCAGGTCAAACTTGGGCATCTCCCCACAGTCCAGAGACTAAAATAAGTGATGGAAAGCGTTTTTCTGGTGACGCAGCCATTGTCCGAGTCTGTCAGCACTGACCGCCGCGGTATCTGCAGCTACTCCGCGTTAGACTGGAGTCTAACGTCGCCAGAGAAAGATTTCGACCAAAAGGAATTAATTTGCTCGATGCTTTTCCCAATTACTTTCTGTGTAGTGCGCATTCATATCGAGTGCAAATAAATGTGCAAATCAACACGGAGAGCTTGACTTGGTCATTTTGGGTGGGAACTATACTCAACAAAAATATAAACGCAACACTTTTGTTTTTGCTCCCATTTTTCCTGAGATGGACCCAAAGATCCAAAATTCACTCCAGATACACAACACTACCATTTCTCTCAAACATTGTTCACAAATCTGTCCAAATGTGTGACAGCGAGCACCTCTGCCCCGCCGAGACAATCCACCCCACCTCACAGGTGCGCCACATCAAGATGCCGATCCGACATCATGACCAGTGCACAGGTGCGCCCCAGACTGCCCACAATAAAAGGCCACCCCGAAATGTGCATTTTTTTTTTTGCTTTATTGGGGGTCTGGGGACTCAGAACCAGTCAGTATCTGGTGTGACCACCATTTGCCTCATGCAGTGCAACACATCTTCTTCACATAGAGTTTATCAGATTGTCAGTTGTGGCCTGTGGAATGTTGGTCCACTCCTCTTCAATGGCTGTGCGAAGTTGCTGGATATTAGTGGGAGCTGGTACACGCTGTCGTATACGCCGGTCAAGCACATCCCAAACATGCTCAATGGGTGACATGTCCGGTGAGTATGCTGGCCATGCAAGAACTGGGACATTTTCAGCTTCCAAGAATTGTGTACAGATCCTTGCAACATGGGGCCGTGCATCATCTTGCTGAAACATGAGGTGATGTTCATGGATGTATGGCACAACAATGGGCCTCAGGATCTCATCACGGCATCTCTGTGCATTCAAAATGGCATCAATAAAATGCACCTGTGTTCTTCGCCCATAACAGCCTTTGAAGAGGAGTGGACCAACATTCCACAGGCCACAACTGACAATCTGATAAACTCTATGTGAAGAAGATGTGTTGCACTGCATGAGGCAAATGGTGGTCACACCAGATACTGACTGGTTCTGAGTCCCCAGACCTCCAATAAAGCAAAGAAAAAAAGCACATTTCGGGGTGGCCTTTTATTGTGGGCAGTCTGGGGCGCACCAGTGCACTGGTCATGATGTCGGATCGGCATCTTGATGTGGCGCACCTGTGAGGTGGGGTGGATTGTCTCGGCGGGGCAGAGGTGCTCGCTGTCACACATTTGGACAGATTTGTGAACAATGTTTGAGAGAAATGGTAGTGTTGTGTATCTGGAGTGAATTTTGGATCTTTGGGTCCATCTCAGGAAAAATGGGAGCAAAAACAAAAGTGTTGCGTTTATATTTTTGTTGAGTGTAGTTCCCACCCAAAATGACCAAGTCAAGTTCTCCGTGTTGATTTGCTCATTTATTTGCACTCGATATGAATGCGCACTACACAGAAAGTAATTGGGAAACGCATCGAGCAAATTAATTCCTTTTGGCCGAAATCTTTCTCTGGCGACGTTAGACTCCAGTCTCCAGTCTAACGCGGAGGAGCTGCAGATACAGCGGCGGTCAGTGCTGACAGACCTGGACAATGGCTGGGTCACCAGAAAAACGCTTTCCACCACTTATTTTAGTCTCTGGACTGTGGGGAGATGCCCAAGTTTGACCTGGGGGTGGCATATCCCTTTAAGCTGTGTTCTGATCTATGCTATAATGTTGTTTCCTGATCAAATCCTTGTGTTTCTTGAGGCAAAACAGTCCTGCTGAGTCTTATGCTGAGCATTAAGTCATGTTAGAATGTTGTTATCTCCTCAAAACATACTTGGAGTTGTGCATTGTTCCATTCACACATGTTCAAGTAACCGTTAATTATTAGTCTGTCTACATCTCCTAAACTCAGATTACTCTGCTCCACTTTGTGATGCCATGAAGCAGTAGTTTAAGTTAATAGCTCCCTTTTACCTTTTGTAGAGTAATAGTAATAGTAGTAGAAACTGGAAATCTGGAAATGGAACTGAAATTATCCAAATGATTCTAGTGAAGGTATATGGAGTTTAAAAGCACAATTGAGCACAAGGTGGAACAGAGTGTTTTCCATTTGAGAGAAAAAATAGTGTAAATTAAACAAACCACAACTCCAGGTATGTTTGTGATGAGGAAACAATATTATAACTTAAATGAGAAAACTTCGTCATATGGGCCCTTTAATAAGATAAAATAGCTTGTTTTTGTTGAATATGAATGAATAGTTTCCATGGTGACTGACTTTTGACTGCGAGGTTGTCCCCGCTGATCTGCGCTGAGATGTGGATGCGGCCCCTCCTCTCCGTGTGGTCCGTCCCACACAGACTGGGCACGTTGGCCACACAGCGTTTGTGGATGTTCATCATACAGTCTGCACAAAGTACACAAACAGGTCAGACACAAGAGCACGACTATATGTGGCCACAAGGGGGTTACATGTTACTTTATACTGCAAACTAGAACTACTACCACTACCCTTTATAGGCCTACTTTAATGTTATTGTACCTTTCACTGTCTATTAGTGCTTTTCAGATTGTAGAATGTGATGATGTCACACTCCCAGATGGGGGGAAGAGCCAGTTTTCCCTATTGATGATACTATACTAAGAAATATCCAAAAGGTAAAACCAGAAATGTTGAACCTGATCTTCTATTCGCATCTTGACCCAAGAATGCACTGTATTGCAACAAAAATCTTCAGTTGAACAATATTCATTTTCGACTTTTCAGTGAACCTAAATGTTAAACTAATGGAGATTTTTCAGAACTGAAGAAGCAGCTTGGATGAGCTGCGAAACATATTTGACCAAATAAACTTTTGTCCAGTTGACAAACTGAATTTCTCCTTTTGTAATGGAGATTTTAAGATGCTAAATATCAAATTCTGGGAGCATTCAAAAGTACTCTGACACTCCAGAGCGATAAACGACCAGAAGTGACCCATTATTACGTGATTGTTCCACCACCGTTTTGTTGACCTTCCGTATAGCTGTCTTTGCTTAAAAGAGATTTGATTGTTTTTCCTTTTTTCCTCTGAAATACCAGTATTACTTTTCTCTCGAAGCCGAGTATTATTATTTGTAGTAAAAAACTGATTTTTTTGGACTTCTCTACCCTCTATATTTCTACTGGAACAAACCTGGTGGAATGTTGTTGTATTAATTAAACACAAAAAAACATTGCAAGAGGTGTAAAGTCTTCTATAGTTTAATACTACTTTACATAGCCAGTCACAGTGTAATTGCTCAATGTGCCCACAAGACGTCAGTGTGCATTCACTTTGATATCGATGACTATGCTGCAGTCTATCAGAAGAGAGGGTGACAGAGTTATTTACTGCTGCTTTACTTTTATTAACCAGTGCGCTTCCTAACATCTTGTGGATTTGTGGTTTTAAACATGTGACAAAGCGGGCCCCTGCCACACAGATCTGCTTACATGGCCACCTGAGCTTCACCAATTAAAAGTTAAACAGGGATGACCCGAAACCTGCTGCGTTTACATTTCCTCACTAGAAAGTAGAGCTAGGCGGTATGCCCAAAAATTGATACCACTGTATTTTTCAAAATTATACCGGTATCACGGTATTTGGCTGTATTTTTTTTTCCATGCATGACTAAGCGTTAACCCCATTTCCTAATAATTTAGAGAATAATAATAAGAAGCAACTTTATTGATCTCACACTGGAGAAATTCTTCTCTGCATTTTTAACCCATCCTGTTATTAGGAGCAGTGAGCAGCACATTACTGCACCCGGGGACCATCTCCATGATCTTCTTGCTTCGGCTTGATCAGGACCTAAGCTGGAGTTACCTATGGTGCATGTTTTGGGTTGGGTAATTACTGCAGTAAATTTGACTTGGTGAAACATATCTGGGTCCAGTGCTTTAACTCATTCACTGCCGGCCTGTTTTCAGAATGTCAACCCCAGACTGCCAGAACTTTTAGACCATTTTCACTGATTTTCCAAGACTCACAGAATACTGAGTTTTTTGACTATATAGACATGGCACACATCAAAATAAAGTGTAGACTCTCTTCTTTCACCTAGAAAAAAATTATGTTTCTAACCTTTTCGGTTCTCAAGTAATTGATAGTAGAACATAGGGAAGTTTCAGCAAAAACACTGTTTTCTGACCAAAATTGGAGAAAACGAGCATTTTGTACAAAGAGTCATTTCAAGCAGATCGGTGATTTTGACGTCAATATTTATTGATTTAGTGACACCTTAAACATCTAAAATAACAGAGAAAGAGATTTTTGATGACAAAGTAATTTTTTTATTTACAAATATAAGAGTATAAGGCTCTGTGAATTGAAAATTCCTTCAAATCAATAGTGGCAAGAAATGTTTACAGGATATAATAATATGTTTTCATATAAAATAGAACTTTGTCACTTCACAACAATATTGAGGCTCAGAGTACAGACCCATAATAAAAACTAATATACACACACACACACACACACACACACATATACGTATATGTACATACACACAAGCCCATGCATAAACTTTTACACACACACATACGCGCACACGCGCGTACGCACGCACGCACGTACACACACATATAACTTAATTCATTACAATTACCACACAGCAGCATCATGTAAACTTAATTCTTCTCATCTCGTGCCTCTTTGGAGACCAGGATCCAAGTCAGTGAACTTCTTTGGCGCTGTCGTAATTCTGATCAGAGTCCCTGCTCCGCGCAGCGCGATCAGGACACGCCCCCTGCCTCAGCCAGAGCAGATCTCTGCCCCGACCTCGCTGCGTGTCTCTGTGATCCTCTGATCCGGGATCTTGGGTCCCAAAAGCGATCAAACCGCTCCGTAGGCGCTGATCAACAGTCCTCTGCTTTTCCGGGTTCACTCGCCTCACCATCTTACTCCACTCGCCAATCACACAGTACACACACTACACTCCTCTCCTCTCCCGCGTCTCCGATCGGCAGATAATGATACAAGATCGCCACCTACAGGTTGGGAAGTGTGAATTACACCTTCAAAGCTGCTCCAGGTCGTATCCTAGCAACCCCCGCTGAAAAACGTCCTTGACGAATTTATTCGTCACGGCACTCAACGTTCGGATTCAACATGACGAGAAAACTCGTCACCGGCAGTCAATGTTAATCATCTCCCTGAAGTGCCTTTGGGACATTTTGGCTTTAAAATTCTTGAAAAATAAACCTTCACTTTTCTGATTTTCTGCTACATATTCATCAATAATAGGTAATAAACTATCAAATGCTTGATTAGCTCAGCTGACGGTCAATGGTAAAATTTTTATTATATGATTTATATGGTTTATTTATTTATTTACTCTAATCACAGTAACAGGGTTGCAGGTAACAGGGTTGCAAAATCGCACTAATGTTCGCTTTATCTCAGGAATAGAAGCTGTTTAGCTGTTATTACTAATCAAGAGGAAAAACTTATTTATGCAAATAAGTAAAGGAAAAAATAATAATAATTGTCTTATTCTGATCATTTGCATAACAGGGTTGCATGAGGCAGAGTGAGACATTCAATCAAGACTAACTGTTTTATAAAAATATGAAAAATAGAAGAGAAGATAAACCTTTGCTCTGCCCATTCTTTTGGAAAACTGTTTGATGACGTCAAGTCCTGGGGATCATGTGGTTTTCTGTTTTCTTCTTCTTCTACCAGACTAAAAATGTTCTGGTAACAGGGTTGGTGCAGGTTGTGGGACACATGTTCCATGAATAATAATTATTATTTGAAATATTATGTCTATTAAAACAAATGTTCCCACAGTTACAAGAGATGGCAATGAAACAAATTATAGAAAAAACAAGAAATTTCAATTCAATTTTAACTGTTTTATTTGAGATTCAATTTGGCCATTAGAGGGGTGGGACAAGAGGAAAATGGCATTTTGGGGGTACCCCAGACTTATTTGGTATTTTAAAAACTATTTTCAAGCATTCTTTTCTCTTAGTTTTTTTTAGATTTGGTCTCAGGACAAGTAAATTCACTCAGAAACTGTATGTTTTAGTATTTTGTATGTGGATTATTTAATATTTGATGGGTGGGACGTAAAATGTCCTCCAATTCTGGAATGACCCCTTTCTCAACAGGACTAAGGGGTACATGTGTAAATGGATAGTAATAGCGTTGGTAATATCGTTCCACCATTTGCTTTTCTTGTCGTAGGCTTTTTTTCACCGCTCAACACACACTGTAGCCGTGTCCCAATTTGAGGGTTATTGATCTGTATGCGTAATTTGTGTGGTGCGTGTTGTTAGCATTAGCGTTAGCCGCGTGTCTCGGCTCCGTGCGCTGGACCTGTCCCATTTTGGTAACGGCCTTGCAGTCCGCAGAGGCTAGTTTGAGGGCTGCAGCTTTCGCAGCCTTCGGAGCCGCCGAAAAAGCGTCCGAAAAAGCAACGGAGGCTTTGGGACACAGCTTACGCTTCCACTTGCCTGGAAGAATCCATGACTCATCGCTGTACCAGCGGCGAGTCTGGTAACGCTTGGTCCAGAGTACGCTGCTGTTGCGCTTAGACAGAAAGCTAAGTGAACCAATCAGAGAACAGTTAACGGACAGCGACGTGAACCAAGCCGGTAGGAAGCAATGCAAAAACATCTTTTTTGAAAAGAAAGGCCTCTAGAGCTGTCAGCTGCTGTGGTTTTAAGGAATCGATGTGTTTTAGGTCATTTAAGACCAATTTTACAGCTGAATGGAAGGGACGTTGCAG
>JAVJIX010000096.1:1215000-1395000 GCA_036785185.1 Paratrypauchen microcephalus
ATGATTTCATAACTTTAGTTATGAAAAAATATGTCTATGTCTATCCATGTCAGGTTTGTCAAAGGTAATGAAAATCAGATACTAATCAATATTAAAACTAGTATTAAAACTAGATACTAGATACTTGAGCAGGTATAAAAAAAACAACAACACACACACACATCTGGAAGACAGATACGAATCTTTCCTGAAGCACATAGACTAATATACGCCTATGGATGACTATGGAACATACCTGGACCACTGCGGAATTACACAGATATAAGGCTGCATGGGAATAGAAAAGAAAGTACTAGGATTTTATGTTGAAAATCACATTCCATTATCTAAAGAAAGAGTGAAAGAAAGTTTTATTATCACTGTGGTATCTGTATCAAGTTTTGAGTATAGGGCTGCAACAAGTTAATCCATTAATCGCAAGTGATTATTTAAAAAAAAAAAAGTCAACTGATACAGTGATCGAATAATCTTACAAAGGCTGCAAAATATGCCATAAACTGAATGATGTTTTAGGACTCTGACAGAGCAGTACATTTTTTGAATTAAAAATACACCAGGCTATCCTCACGTGGTTGCACTTCAGCTTTATCTGGGAAAAACTGCTATTTTTTCTCTTCCAAGTTAAGAGCAAAAAATGTGAGGTAATTTCAAAGGTTTTAACAGCCTGTTTCAGTTAGGATCTTATTGATTATTTAGTCAAAATGTAGTCAACTGAATTTACTGGGTCAAACCTTTCACACAGTAATCGAAACAACCAATGACATTTGTTGACCTTTGTAACCTAAGGCTTCCTAATAATAGAAACTTAAATACATTAATTATGACCTAATTACCAATATTCTAACTCTAGAGGAGACAACCCAACCACCCACGTCACCAGGCCTATGAAACACTATGGTAAAATGATTATAATGGATTTTTTTGTCAAGGTTATTTTGACCAAGGTTATTTTCATACCTGACAGCTTTGAACGTTCACTCACATTTTTCCTCAGAATGGTCATGTGATGTTAGAGTGACGTGTTGGCTTATCTGATTTACACAGGTTTTGGAATTGTTTTCCTGGAGGAAGTGGAGGAAGTGGAGGACGGACCACAGCGCCATGCAGTCCAATGTCTTCAGAACAGTATACCAGGTGTGAGACAGTAAAAAGGCCCCTCGTTCCAGTTTATAGTTCCATGGGCACGTTTTTGTATTCGACTGCCTCCTTAATCGAACAATGGTGTTTGCTGTCCTCTATCCCAAAGATATTTGTTCCATCCCAGTCCATAATGTGGTTCTCTCTTTCACAGTTTACTGATTTGGGTTGCTGCTTCGTTTTGTTGCTCGTGTGCATGCCTTCACCATTTTTTCCATCACGTTCTGTCCAATGTTCCTTTTTTCATGTACTGAATGCCCTCTCTGTTTCCCAATCTATGTTTTATTGCAAGGCATCCAGGATATTTCAAACTGATACTTGGCTGGGGGTGTGAAGCTAACAGTAGGTACTCCTCTGTCAGAAACTATTAGACTTTAATCTGAAAGAACTGACTTAATGGAAACTACAACAGACGAGCCGATTTGTCCCTCTCACATAACACTACAGCTAGCAATTACTAGTCAACAGTTTTTCAGTTAGTCACTCTCACCTTTTTGCTGAAAATCAAACTCTTCCTCGTTGTATTTTTTCTTGAGTTTTCAGATCTTAAAACATTTTAGCAGTGTTTGCTAATGTGTCCACTGTGTCACCATTGTATATGCTGAATATCCCGCCATACACATACAGTACATTGATCCCCCCAGCGTGATGTCACTGCACTGCAAGTATCCATATGACATTACATTTGTGCTCTGGCTCTATTTTATCTTGTCGGTAGACAAGTTGTTGCATGAAATTTTTGTACAGACTTGTCACAGCAACATCGCGTGACTCCTCTGAAGAAAACTGCAAGTTGGCGAAACTGTCAGGTATGAAAACAAATAAAGCTTGGTCTGAAAAAATATCTATTACTGGGTTTCAGATGTCAGTCTATTGGCCATTAAAGGTCCCATGGCATGAAATTTTCAGTTTCTGAGGTTTTTGAACGTTAATGTGAGCTCCCCTACCCTGTTTAGGCCCCCCCCCCCATGGCTAAAAGTTGCAAAATGTCTAAACTGAGCATTTGCGATCCTTTTCTGCGTTACAAAAAATCGGAGCTCAAATGGGCGATTTTGACGTCAGATCGAAAAAAGAAATGCAAATGCAGTCTGTCTGTACTCAGCGTCTCTGTAAATCACGCCCAGAGAGTTTGGACTGCGAATGCGCTAGGCAATGCGAAATGCGTTTTTTTATTTGCCTGGAGGCACGTCCGAGTGTTTCTAGGCTCGGAAGTCCTTTATCTGAGCCTCTGGACCTTTGAACAGCAGTGGTTTAATTCTATTTTATGTGGAAATGTGTTTATTTTTCAATGGAACGCTTCAAATCTCTCCCCCCGTGCAAAAACAAGGAAATGGATCAGCTAAGAGCGAGAGCAGAGAGTTTGGCCACGCCCCCACCCTCTACTATTGGCCAGCTCTTTTCTCCTCATTTGCATTCAAGCAACAACTCCCAGAATAAAGTGTTTGAGAGAGATATTTATGACTCTTTCTCATCTTATCTCTGTTTCTCATGAGTGTTGATTTTGAAGAAGGATTCATTTACAGTATTAGGGAACCATTAAGGAGCCATATAAAAGCATCAAGAAGTACCATGTCATGGGATCTTTAACATTTAATAGAATATTGTACAATACAGTATATCAGTGTTTCCCAACCAGGGGTACAAGTACCCCTAGGGGTACGCGAGCACACTGTAGGGGGTACTCGGCAGGGTCGCTGCCAGGCACAGGTGGAGATTTTTTTGAATTTTTAAATTCTAATTTGAGTAAATTTGAGTTAAAGAAAAGAGAAAACATTTTCAAATTAAGGAGATGAAATAAAATGATTTTCCATCTAATAATCCCTTGTGTCACTTTCTACTATTGGAGAATGATCAACATGTATGAGTGAGGGGGTACTCGAGGTATGACAAAAAGGCTCAAGACAAAAAAGGTTGGGAAACACTGCAGTATATGAAAGCTGGAAAAATGTATTTTGGGGTCAGTAATGTATCATGTGTACATTTTCTTTGCACTACTAGGACATTTTTTTTATTTTTTTTTGCTATATGATGAAATTTAAGCCGTAAAAGAATAAATCACTTCTATGACACAAACGCACACAAACTAAAATGTTTAATTCTTCTATGTATTTATTTATTACAGCTTATGATTTTTTTTTTTTTTTTTTTTATAATATTGTAGATTTAGAATAGGTTTTTGGGAGATAATTCTGCTTTAGCGTCATTGTGTCAGAGGCATAAATTAGTTTCAATATTATCGTTTATAGCCTATATTTACTTCATCAATATATCGCACATCAAAATTTGTTCTCATGACAGGCCTAATGTAATCAATAGGGAAATTTAGCTCTTGCCCCTCATCTGGGAGTATGGCATCGTCACATTTTAGAATCTCAAAACCACTAATTGGAATAGATGTATCTGAAGACCAAATAAACCACATTGGACCAACACTATGGTAACTTTAACCCTAAACTCTCCACACAAAAACAGTCTTGGACCCTGCACAGCCAGCTGAGCATAGACTGCATACTTACGGTCACACTTCATGCCCTGGTGGATGAGCCCGTAGAGCAGGGAGCCGCAGTGGTCACAGAACGTGGGACTGGAGTACGTGTGCACCCGGAACTTGTGTTTGCTCCGGGGGTCCTGCGCAGAGGGGAGACAGAGGCCTTTCATTATTCCTGTTAAGTCAAGTGCTGAGAGCGCCTATCGCCAAGCCATTAGGGACAGCGATTCAATTAAAGCCCAGTAATTGAGTTGGCAGTGAAAAAAAAGCATGTTATCCTGTTTAGCGGTAAAGACATCAGCGTGTACTGTTGTGTAAATATTGTGTAAGTATTACTGTTTCATGCAAGAAAATAATATGATTTCTGTTACTTATATTTTTCAAATGCATATTATGACAGATTATTGGACTACTCATTTACAGTTTTTTTACTAGCTTTGGCACACTTCTCTATTGAAAACTGTAAAAAAGCTCACACTGAATCTCAAGCAGTGTTTTCCTAAAAACAATTGTAGCTCAAAAAAAAAGCAATTCTACATTCAAATCTCATAAATGACCCTCTAAAACAGGGGTGGGCAAACTTTTTGACTCGTGGGCCACAAAGGGTTCTAAAATTTGACAGAAGGGCCGGACCAGGAGCAGCTGGATTTAGTGTTTTGATAATCCACCTCATAAGAGTAAAAAATAACATGGGATATTTCAATTAAAAATAAACAAAAGCATTACAACAAAATGTCCGTCTTTCAAGTTCCACAGTGTTTAGCTATTTATTAAAATGACTCTTAAAACACAGAAAATTAAATTAATAAAATACAGCTTTTTAAAAAAATGACTAATAGTTACTATTTTAAAGCACGGAAAGTTCTGTTCTCCTTCAGGTTTTTATCATCACCACTCTCCTCCTGACTGTGTTTTTTTCAAAAACAGGAGATGCAGATCAGTTCCATATTATTATCATATTATTTCTGCATCAAATGGAGATATTAGGTAAAAGCAGCGGCTTGTGTCAACATTAGCCTGTGCACTAAACCAGGATTAAACCTGGACTTGACCAGGACTAGACCAGGATTAGACCAGGACTAGACCAGGACTAAAACAGAACTAAAGCAGGACTAGACCATGATTAAACCTGGACTAGACCAGGACTAGACCAGGACTAAAACAGAACTAAAGCAGGACTAGACCATGATTAAACCTGGACTAGACCAGGACTAGACCAGGACTAGACCAGGACTAGACCAGAACTAAAGCAGGACTAGACCATGATTAAACCTGGACTAGACCAGGACTAGACCAGAACTAGACCAGGACTAGACCAGGACTAGACCAGAACTAAAGCAGGACTAGACCATGATTAAACCTGGACTAGACCAGGACTAGACCAGGACTAAAACAGAACTAGACCAGGACTAGACCAGAACTAAAGCAGGACTAGACCATGATTAAACCTGGACTAGACCAGGACTAGACCAGGACTAAAACAGAACTAAAGCAGGACTAGACCATGATTAAACCTGGACTAGACCAGGACTAGACCAGGACTAAAACAGAACTAAAGCAGAACTAGACCATGATTAAACCTGGACTAGACCAGGACTAGACCAGAACTAGACCAGAACTAGACCAGGACTAGACCAGGACTAGACCAGGACTAGACCAGAACTAGACCAGAACTAAACCAGAACTAAAGCAGGACTAGACCATGATTAAACCTGGACTAGACCAGGACTAGACCAGAACTAAAGCAGGACTAGAACATGATTAAACCTGGACTTGACCAGGACTAGACCAGGATTAGACCAGGACTAGACCAGGACTAAAACAGAACTAAAGCAGGACTAGACCATGATTAAACCTGGACTAGACCAGGACTAGACCAGGACTAAAACAGAACTAAAGCAGGACTAGACCATGATTAAACCTGGACTAGACCAGGACTAGACCAGGACTAAAACAGAACTAAAGCAGGACTAGACCATGATTAAACCTGGACTAGACCAGGACTAGACCAGAACTAGACCAGTACTAGACCAGAACTAGACCAGGACTAGACCAGGACTAGACCAGAACTAAAGCAGGACTAGACCATGATTAAACCTGGACTAGACCAGGACTAGACCAGGACTAAAACAGAACTAAAGCAGGACTAGACCATGATTAAACCTGGACTAGACCAGGACTAGACCAGGACTAAAACAGAACTAAAGCAGGACTAGACCATGATTAAACCTGGACTAGACCAGGACTAGACCAGGACTAAAACAGAACTAAAGCAGGACTAGACCATGATTAAACCTGGACTAGACCAGGACTAGACCAGAACTAGACCAGAACTAGACCAGGACTAGACCAGGACTAGACCAGGACTAGACCAGGACTAGACCAGAACTAGACCAGAACTAAACCAGAACTAAAGCAGGACTAGACCATGATTAAACCTGGACTAGACCAGGACTAGACCAGAACTAAAGCAGGACTAGAACATGATTAAACCTGGACTTGACCAGGACTAGACCAGGATTAGACCAGGACTAGACCAGGACTAAAACAGAACTAAAGCAGGACTAGACCATGATTAAACCTGGACTAGACCAGGACTAGACCAGGACTAAAACAGAACTAAAGCAGGACTAGACCATGATTAAACCTGGACTAGACCAGGACTAGACCAGGACTAAAACAGAACTAAAGCAGGACTAGACCATGATTAAACCTGGACTAGACCAGGACTAGACCAGAACTAGACCAGGACTAGACCAGAACTAGACCAGGACTAGACCAGGACTAGACCAGAACTAAAGCAGGACTAGACCATGATTAAACCTGGACTAGACCAGGACTAGACCAGAACTAAAACAGAACTAAAGCAGGACTAGACCATGATTAAACCTGGACTAGACCAGGACTAGACCAGGACTAAAACAGAACTAAAGCAGGACTAGACCATGATTAAACCTGGACTAGACCAGGACTAGACCAGGACTAAAACAGAACTAAAGCAGGACTAGACCATGATTAAACCTGGACTAGACCAGGACTAGACCAGAACTAAAACAGAACTAAAGCAGGACTAGACCATGATTAAACCTGGACTAGACCAGGACTAGACCAGGACTAAAACAGAACTAAAGCAGGACTAGACCATGATTAAACCTGGACTAGACCAGGACTAGACCAGGACTAAAACAGAACTAAAGCAGAACTAGACCATGATTAAACCTGGACTAGACCAGGACTAGACCAGGACTAGTGCTAATCAAACAGTTTGTTCTCCTTTTTTCCCCAAATTAGAATTGATTAGACATTAACAAAGGTTTATTAATATAATTTTTTCAAGTTCGGCGGGCCAGATTAAAAAGCTTAACGGGCCGCATATGGCCCCCGGGCCGTAGTTTGCCCATGCCTGCTCTAAAAGCAAATTTTACCATCAAAACTCTCACACTTAGTTATGGGTTTTAAAAGAGCAGCTCAGAAGCTTTAGTGCAGTCTAACACTGGGGCTCACACTTCTATGCTTTTGGGACTGGAAGAGCCGTTTTTGTGTTGATATACAGTGGTACCTCACCTTACGAATGACCCAACAAACGAAAATTTCAAGTTACGAAACGCGAAATCTCAAAAATTCAAATAATGCGCGCTCAGCCACACACATTATACACTTTTCTCAGACTGGATTTAAACTTTTCTCACATTTGTCTCTCGTTTAAACACTCAAACTTTCATAGATTTTCAACAAAATTATTAATAGTGTGTGGGGGGGGGGGGGGACTGCGCTCTGACACGTGTGTGATGGCGCACATGACCCGGCGCGGAGCTGACAGCAGGTCTAGACCAAGGTCTAAACCTGGACTGGACCAGGACTAAACCAGGACTAAACCAGGACTAGA
This sequence comes from Paratrypauchen microcephalus, assembly GCA_036785185.1. Lineage (NCBI taxonomy): Eukaryota > Metazoa > Chordata > Actinopteri > Gobiiformes > Gobiidae > Paratrypauchen > Paratrypauchen microcephalus. The sequence goes on from JAVJIX010000096.1 coordinate 1,222,512, forward strand.
CCAGGTGGATTAAAGCAGCGAGGAGGGGACTGCACACAGTCTGAGCGCATGAACGAGACCCATGCAAGAGCCGCGGTGGTCTAGACCTCAGGTCTAGAGGAGGTCTAGAGGTGGTCTGGACTAAACCAGGACTAAACCTGGACTAAACCAGGAGGAGCCGCGGTGGTCTGGACTAAACCAGGACTAAACCTGGACTAAACCAGGAGGAGCCGCGGTGGTCTGGACTAAACCAGGACTAAACCTGGACTAAACCAGGAGGAGCCCGCGGCTCTTGCATGGGTCTCGTTCATGCGTTCATGCGCTCAGACTGCGTGCAGTCCCCTCCTCGCTGCTTTAATCCACCTGGTCTAGTCCTGGTTTAGTCCTGGTTTAGTCCAGGTTTAGTCCTGGTCCAGTCCAGGTTTAGACCTTGGTCTAGACCTGCTGTCAGCTCCGCGCCGGGTCATGCTGCGCTATCACACGTGTCAGAGCGCAGTCTTCTCCCCCCTCCCCCTTCCCCCCACACTTCACTGTTAATACATTTTGTTGAAAATCTATGAAAGTTTGAGTGTTTAAACGAGAGACAAATGTGAGAAACACACAGAACACAATGTTACACTATAAAAAAAAACTTGGATCGGGGCCTTGGAACGAAATAGGCTTTTTCCATTGAAATAGCTACTCAACTTACAAATTTTTCACGTTACGAAACTACTTCTGGAACGAATTAATTTCGTAAGGTGAGGTACCACTGTATTATATAACCATTTTGCACGCTGGATTTTACAGTATTTTATCCAAATACTTATGCTGAAGAAAATGGAGGTGCCAGATTAGCAAATACATCAACACTTTGCCATACGTAGTGTGTGTTTTGAAAAATAAAAAAAGACCTTTACACCAATGTGCATAGTCTTTGTGCTCTGACTGATGTGTCAAATCCTTTGTTGATACAGTAAATTTTGGGTGCCATTTGCTGTCATGTCATGTCTATAGTGAAAATGACTGCCCCTTATCACATGAGAACAGACCTGTGGTATTGAAAAAAACAAGATGCATTTAATGATCATGTGTGCTTGTGAATGAGAGCCGAGTCACGTGTTCTCTGTGAACTGATGAGAAATGTTCCAAATTATTGACCACCCGTACCTCTGTTCTGTTCAGATACATGTTTGAACCAAATGATCAAACTAAAATTTTAAAAAATACCAAAATGATTAAAAAAAATCTTGCCTAGTTTATCACCACGAGAAAAAATGTGTTCCTAAATTGTCTCAGGTTTTCTCCCACCAAACGTCTTGGTTGAAGAATTGAATGAAATGTCAACATTATGACGAAAAGTACTTGTTCTGATACAGCTCAAGTTTATTCTAAAACTATTGAGGAAAGGTTCATTCTGTCCTGTGAGTGCAACTTTTTAAATATTGAGACCTGCTCAAATAAGCATCTAGTTACAATTATACAGTATTTTTGCATCGATTAGCATCTGATTTTCAATACTTCTCACAACCTTACAATTTATTATTATAATATTCTACGGTAAACGTACGGCAAGCTTCAAAAGGGCTTAACAGGGGCATTCCAAAGACATTCTCCGGCTCGTGTTATTGACACCATTGCATTCTTCTGTGGCGTGACTAACTGCAAATCTTCCTCTCATGTTGCAGGTGGTATGCACTGGTCTAAACCTAAAAAACAAGTGTTGCATCTATTGTGGTGTCAAACCTCAGTAAAAGGCCTGTTTATATTGTGAGTGTGAAGGCAAGAATGACAAATGGAGGATTCACAATTTAGACATGTTATTTAACTAAAGCATAGTTAGCATAGCATCATTATTTTTAAGTACCTATTTTTTTAAAGGACAAAATGGATTCTTATAAACTTAAGTCATGTTAGAATTAGGGACGCACCGATGTGGAAATTTTAGCCGATACCGATATCCAATATTAATGTTGCTGTTATCGGCCGATAACGATATTAACCGATATGTTTTTTGTTTTGTTTTTTAATTCTGAGACATTTATACAGACTGAAAATCATGTAAAATGAATTTTTGAATGCCTTCTTTTATTTTCAAAACGTGTTTTGACTCCTGATTGTTTTTTTGTTTTTTTTGTTTTTTAAATATATAGTGTAACTTTTTTTATATAGTGTAACATTGTGTTTTGCGTTCTGATTGGCTAAGGGACATTTGCCGATTGATATTGATGTTATAGATGGGGGATGCGAGGGGGGGGGGCTAAACGCAGACTAGACCAGGTCTAGACCAGGTCTAAACCAGGTCTAGACCAGATCTAAACCAGGTCTAAACCTGGACTGGACCAGGACTAAACCTGGACTGGACCAGGACTGGACAAAGTCTAGACCTGGACTAAACCAGGACTAGACCAGGTCTAAACCAGGATTAAACCACCGCGTGTGGCTCTTTGCCTGGTTTCATGCGGCTCTTGCGTTCGTTCATTTCAAGGTTTGATATGCGTTTCGCATCGTGGCTAGGACTGCGTGCCTCCTCCACGGGACCGCGTCCACGGTCGGGGGGCAAAACTTTAAATTTTAAATAGCAATAAAACACATTTTTAAACAATTGTAGTGGTTTTTATTTGAAAGTTGATATCAAAACACGGCACTGACCCCGATTTTGCGACATCAAAGTCTGATAACGAGCCGAGAGAGCGCACTCGCGGCGCAGCTCAGGACGTGCGGTGTCCGCAGCACCAGAAGAGCACACAAGCTCGCGCGGCCCCGCACACATGTACAAGTTTAATACGAGACATGTACTTTTGTTTCTGAATACGGGACGATTACATTTTTCAACGGACGGTTGGCAACCCTAAACACAATTATACATATATAATGCACACCCAAAATTTCAACGTATTTGGAAAAAATAAATAAATAAATAAATTACCACGCGGCTAAAAAAAAAGCGGAGATCCGCTAAAAAGCGGAACTCTTTCATCCCTGGATATGTTGAAATTTGGCAATATCGGCCAATACTGATGTTAGTGCCGATATATCGTGCATCCCTAGTTAGAATGTCGTTACCGCTTCAAAAACACACCTGGTTACATCTCCAAAGCTCAAACTGCTCTGTTCCACCGTGTGATGTCATGAAGCAGTTGATTTCAAAATAACTTTTCATTTGGTAGTTGTACGGACATGGTGGAGTACTTCCTGTATTACCACATTACATCACAAGGTGGAACATTGTGTTTTCTGTTTGAGAAGAACTCACAAATATGCAAGATTGTGTGTTAAACAAAGGTATTTTTTGATGAAGAACATTACAACATAGATCAGAAAATAGCACAATATGAGGCTTTTCATTTTGGAGAAGTTTATATTTTTACTTCCTGGTTGGCATGGGCAGCAGATGGAACATAATTAGAGGGAAGTCTATAACTGTTACTGGCAGAATTGTTTCTAAATGACACAATAGACTAATAAAAATAAATGCTAAAAAACATTTCTGCAGATTTATTTAGCAAAAATACAGAAAGTTTTGTTTGTGAAAAAACATACAGAAAGAAGTGCTTTGTGTATTGGTGGACATAAAAGATGTCTGTGCTTTTCTAAACTGGATTTTAAAATCTGACTTCTGCTTTAACCAGATTCAAATATTGCCACTTACAGATTAACACAACTTGCCATCTACATATCTACTATGATAAATGTGAATACGAAAACCACTAAATTCTGTTCTGCATCTACATTTTGCCAACAATCATTATGGATGAAAAAAGATCTTAACCAGATCTATTACCAGTCTATGAAAGAACAATATTTGGTCTATAATTAAAACTAAATCAGTTCAAAAATGATGACTAACAATTTCCTATGTTTGCTATGTTATGTTATTTCCTCATCAAAAACATACCTGGAGTTGTGTTTTGTTTCATTCACACGTTTAAAACACAAGCCGCTGCATATTTAGGTTCTTCTCTCAAACTGAAAACACTCAGGTCATGTGGGAATACAGAAAGAGCTCCCCTGTGTTTTTAAAGCCCATTTACACCTTCACTAGAATCGCTTGGATAATTTCAGCCATGGAATTGCCTATCTCTACTGGACAAAAGTTAAAAGGGAGCTGTTAACTTGAAAACTACAGCTACATGACATCGCAAGGTGGAACTAGGGATGCAAATTATCGATTAATTCATTAATTGATAGTTGATTGACCTTATCGATCGATTAACGATTAATTGATAAGCGGCGTTTTTCACCTGAATTTTAGTGTTTCAATAGGGTCTTTAAAGGTACAGTGTGTAGGATTCGTGGCGCATAGGTGGACAGTAGCTATTCCACTTCCTCTTTTGGTTACGGCAGACCTCGAGGGTCACCCGGGCGCGCCGTACCGCAGACAGCTCGTGTAGCCGCACGCACCCGGCGCTGTGCGAGCTCTCGCCGACAACTACAGTATAAATAAAACGCATGAAAAACGCATGAAAACACACATTCCTGATCGTGTACCATGACACTCTACGCATCAAATGAAACCTTACAGTCTCCTCTTTTTGACTATGCAATTAATTTCCCTGCACAACAAACACTCCCCGAGCACATGGGGCTTTTATACGGAAAAGCACAAAACGAGGTTTGTTACTTAGCTTACCTTTGAAGGCTCTGGACAGGTCAAACTCTGTATTTCACCATAAACTTGCTCTCAATCTGTCCGTAAGGATCCAGCGAATAAAATCCAGTAAAACAATTTAGTCCAAAACACGTGTTATTACGACGTGTGATACAGCAGCCTGTCTTGTTTACCCAACACCACGAGGCTCCCCCCTCCCCTTCCCTTTCTCTCCTTCTCTCCTCCGCTCCCTCAGGCAGCGCGGCTGAGCAGGCGCTAGCAGGAGCCTAGGCAAAGGATGAGTCCAAATGTCCTTCTGCGGCTCTCGTATTCAAAATGGCTGCCTCTAATATGGGGAAGATCCCCCTTTTATGTGACTATATTTAAGTCCAAAAGAATACTTTGATTTCATGATGGAAGTGAAAAGGCTTGGAAAACAATGTATTTCTGAATGGGTATCTTAAATTTATGTAATTAATGGGTAAAAATCTTACACACTGTCCCTTTAAGAATATAAGCTATAGTAACATAACACTGAGTCATAAATATATCATAGTATTATTATATTGTATATTCCTCAATTAATTATTCCTTAGTAAAAAGCAGACAAATGTATTGATGCTGAATAACAAAATACAGTAATCCCTCGCTCTATCGCGGTTTTATTTTAAAAAAAAAATTTTTTTTATAGTGTAACATTGTGTTCTGCGTCCTGATTGGCTAAGAGACTAGACCAGGACTAAACATGGACTAAACCAGGTCTAGACCAGAACTAAACCAGGTCTAAAGCAGGTCTAAACCTGGACTGGGCCTGGACTAGAGGTAAGATCTTAAGCCCGAGCCCGAGCCCGACCTGCGGGTCGGGCCTAAAATGTCAATCATTGCTTCGGGTCGGGTCAGGCTCTGGCTTCTCTCTCGCTGACTTTTTAAAAATAAATATGTTTATAAAAATGTATACTAAAACGATGTCTGGATACTAAACTAAGGAATACTTGTTTTAAAATAAATCATTTGGATAAAACAGAGAAGGCGCTGTAATGTAATTGCTATTTAACTACTAAACAGGAGCCGCAGAGCCAGAGCTCTGCACACGTGAACGCCGCCCTCTTAATAATCTTCCCCTCCGCTCCGCCCTCTTAATAATCTTCCCCTCCGCTCCGCCCTCTTAATAATCTTCCCCTCCGCTCCGCCCTCTTAATAATCTTCCCCTCCGCTCTCTCTGCTTCTCTCTCTTAAAGTGCCGCGCTAGATTCTTAAGGACGTACTGCTGCTGTGGTTTATGGCCCAATTTTCAACCCGTCAAAATGACGGACGGCCTTAAATTTTTCCCGTCAACAAAAAATCCGTCAATGATGGAAAATTGTGGGTTAATGTACCCTCTGCAGAAACAAATATAAAAGATGTAAATGTTTATACAGTCTTGTTTAACTTAGATTTCATTACAAAAGACAGGCTTTAATTTGTTATCATAAATCACCCCTCCTCCTCCCGAGTCCTCACAAATAAAATATGAAATTTCGGGTTTGCTTCGGGCTCGGGCCTGCAAATCAAGTTAATTGGTCGGGTTCGGGCCGGGTCGGGCTTTAATACCCGCGGGCCGGGTCGGGCCGGGCTGGATTTTTTAGGCCCGATCTTACCTCTAAGCCTGGACTAAACCAGGACTGGATCAGGTCTAGACCTGGACTAAACCAGGATTAAACCACCACGTGCCGCTTCTGGTTTCGTGCGGCTGGTTTGTGGCTAGGTTAAGACTACGCATTCCGGGCGCCGCGGTTCGATCTTGTGCTCAGCAGCCCCGGTGTACGCGGGCAGTGCCGTTGGCGCCTGCGGCCGGCTGTGAGTCTAGCTTGGCGCAGCGCAGCGTTGCCTTATTTTGTGACCACGCGTGTCCGCGATTAGCGATTAATTACAATTAATGCATTTTGTTCGACCAACGTTTTGATCGACAGTTAATCGTAAGTGGATTAATTGTTGACATCACTAGGTGGAACAGAATATTTTGAGCTTTGGACATGTAAATGGACTAATAATAAAGGATGGAATAAGGAAGAACATACCTGAATGACACCAAACAACTCCAGGTATGTTTTTGATGATGTAACAACATTCTAACCTGGCTTAAAGCTCACAAGAATCCATTTTGCATAATATATAACTTTTTAAAAGAAAAAAATGAGTTTATGACTACAAGTTATATTCATGCAGCTACCCTTTCAACAAACTTAACTAAAATTAAGAAGTACATTTCTGGTAGATTTAGCAAAAAATATTGTCTATAACAATGTCTACAATATCAGAATCATTGTTATATTGATTTTAGTAAATGCCACTCACTCCTAAGATAAAACACAGGAGAGCAGTTTATGTGTCACTAAGAGATACGGTTCATTAGCTCAGAGAAGCCAGCCGGCACATTTTCTCTCCGTTCAAAAGTGGTTAAGAATGGACAGGTCAGCGAGAAAAAGACCAGGTTTTTTTCACATTGAGATCTGATGTGTTTTCAAAGTGCTAATATATTTTTTGGAACAGTATAGAATACAGGAAGTTAGTTAAAGGTCATATAACAGGTTAGACTATTCATTTAACTAAAACATGATTAACATCATTATATTTAAGATTTTATTAAAAGTCTTTCCATAAATATTACCTAGCAGCTATAATATTACAAGGGTTAAACACCTGTTACTAGGGATGTAAATTATCGATTAATTCATTAATTGATAGTTGATTTACCTTATCGATCGATTAACGATTAACTGATAAGCGACGTTTTTCACCTGAATTTTAATGTTTCAATAGGGTCTTTAAGAATATAAGCTATAGTAACATAACACTGAGTCATAAATATATCATAGTATTATTATATTGTATATTCCTCAATTAATTATTCCTTAGTAAAAAGCAGACAAATGTATTGATGCTGAATAACAAAATACAGTAATCCCTCGCTCTATCGCGGTTCGCAGAATTTTAAATTTTTTTTCAATTTTTTTTTTATAGTGTAACATTTCTTTATAGTGTAACATTGTGTTCTGTCCTGATTGGCTAAGAGACTAGACCAGGACTGAACGTGGACTAAACCAGAACTAAACCAGGTCTAAACCTGGACTGGATCTGGACTAAACCAGGACTCGACCAGGTCTAGACCTGGACTAAACCAGGATTAAACCACCACGTGCCGCTGCTGGTTTCGTGCGGCTGGTTTGTGGCTCGAGCCCCGAGCTCGGGCCCCCGAAGCCGCACGAAACCAGCAGCGGCACGTGGTGATCGAGATCGAACCGCGGCGCCCAGAATGCGTGCCGCGGTTCGATCTCGCCTCGCGCTTACACCGGGGCTGCTGAGCAGTGCCGTTGGCGCCTGTGGCCGGCTGTGAGTCGAGCTTGGCGCAGCGCGGTGCGCGGTTGCCTTGTTTCGTGACCACGCGGGTGCGTGTGTCCGCGATTAATTGCAATTAATGCATTTTGTTCGACCAACGTCTTAATCGACAGTTAATCGATTAATTGTTGACATCCCTACTTGTTACACAATTACACAAAAATAGTCATGACTGTAATAAAAATAAACGACAATTTTATTTTGTTAAATGATCAAACTGCCAGAAAAATACCTTCCTTATATGCAAATTGTTCCTACATTTTGGATGGAATTGATACATTGCAGAGACATCACAATGGGGGTTGTGTATCTCTATTGGTGAAATGTTCAATAGTTACCATGGTGACACAATTAGCAAAAACTGCCTTTAAAAAATATTATATATATATATATATATATATATATATATAAAATAAGCAAAAGCAATAAGCGAAATCCGCGAAGTAGGACAACTTTATATTTTACAATTATTATACATGTTTTAAGGCCGCTCTCGAGCCACATGCGGCTCTTTGCCTGGTTTCATGCGGTTCTTACGTTCATATTGAAGTTTGTGTTTATGATGTGCGTGTTCGCTTTGTGGCTCGGACTGCATCGTTAGCCGTGGACGCAATGCCGAGAAGAAACACGGTCCGGACACTGCCGGCCTCTGTCTCGTACTCACAGCCCCAGGTGAGACGGCCGCGGCCCCTCTGGCATGTGCCCAAATGCCAGACCGCCCAGTCCGTCACTGATCAGGATGCAGAGCACAATGCGCTTTGATACACTATAAAAAAATTGGAATAAAAAAAAAAAATCTGCGAAACAGAGAGGCCACGAATACATGTCTGAAAACTGAAGAAAAAAAACAAAATGGATTTAAACAACACATTTTCCAGAGCCTTTTCTATAAAATGTGAGAGTGACTAACTGCAAAACTGCTAGCTAGCTTGTGACTGTAATGCTATGTGTGAGAGACTTGTTAAGACTTGTCTTTCTGGAGTTAAACGGAGTTAAAATAAAGCTCATTTTAAGTCAAACTTGAGTAACCGGGATTCTTGTGTAGCAGAGTAGTGCTTTCAGTTAGCTTCACTCTCCCAGGGAATGTTCAGCTGCTAAAGTATCAATAGGTACAAAGAGGTTTTCCATTTTAGAATCCAGCACTATTTTTGTACTTTTCCTCTTAACTTTTTTCACCAACTGCCACTTAACTGATGTAAAACTATGATAATTGAAAAACATGTAAACCTGTCACATGTACACTACTTTAACCCTCCTGTTGTCCTCATATTCTGTATACACCCCGTGTCCTCCCGGTCAAAATGACCCGTCTTCACTAAATCCCAAATATAAGCAGTTTAATTGAATTTTAAACAGCAAATTTTATTTTGCTTGAAGAAACATTCACCACACAATGTGTGAATACTTGAGTTTTCCCTTTTCACCTGCATTTCTATAGCTTTAGAAACAAAAGAAAAGTGCAAAAAGGAATTTTGAATGCATTTTTATTCATCCCAATGAGTCAGATTCTTCTGATTTTTTTTTTAAATTGAACAATGTAAGAAAAATATACAATCCATAAAAGAATATAACTCATTCAACTAAATTTTTGCTCTTTTTTTTTGCACTACTTCGCCAGAGAGAAACGAAATTTCGATTCACTGTATGTTGAACACATATGGCAGAATTGACAATAAAGCTGACTTTGATCTTTGATCTAATTAGCACATGTAGGGCAGTATGCAAATGTACAGCTCTTGCAGATATATTTCTTACACCTACAGCACACAGTATGTGTTTTACGGTCCTTCTTTGGCAGGCAGAACAGACATCTCTTCCTCTTACTTGCCCCAGCTGGGGCAGCGGCAGTGGCAGCTGGATCCTCAGGTTGATCAGGAGTTCCTGCACTCTGTATAGCTTTGACAACTGCTGCAGAGGCTTCTGTGCGGAGGACATGCTTCCTTCTTTCAATGAGTGGAGTTACAAGTGCCTTTCCTAGCTGCTCCAGGAACACCCTCCTCTTGTTCTGCTTACGAGGCATCCAGGTTGGGTTGATCTCTCTCCAAATCACAAAAGCATTGTAGAAGGAAACATCAATGATGTTGTGGAAGATAACCAGGGGCCAGCGGGCAGTCATCCTTCTGCAGCTGTATGTTCCAATCACCTTATCTAGGTTGTCCACGCCTCCTTTGTTACAGTTGTAGTCTAGGATGATGGATGACTTCCTGTCCTCATGATCGCTAATGCCAGCGTCTGTGTGCAGCGAGCTTATAAGTACTACATTATTTTTCTTTGGGATGTAGGAAACTAGGGTGGTGGTGGGCGTGAAGGCAAACTTTGATGAGAAGACCTCTCTCTCCTTTGTTGCAAGCAGTGCAGGTGGGACCTCAGGCTTGTTCTTTCGAACTGTGCCAACCATGGTGATCTTCCTCTTCAGGAGCTGCTGTCCGAGTTCATAAGAGGTGAAGAAATTGTCAAATGTCACATTGTGACCCCTCAGTCCCTCTGTCACATCAAGCACAACTCGCATCCCCTGGTTCTTCTCTGGGCCTCCAGTGGTCGGCTTCCCGGTGTAGACTTGGATCTTCCAAGCGTAGCTTGATTTGGCATCACAAGCCACCCATGAGTTGATCCCATCGTTATAACGCACACTCATGGCTTCAGCACAGAGAGAATTCGGGGTAATGTCATCTGCAGCACCTTTATAACTTCTGGAAATCCACAGATCAAAGGCACTGTCCACGAGAAGGCCACCTGTGTTGTCTTGTCTTATTTACATCTGCTACTGATTGTTTACATCTGCTACTGATTGATCTGAGACAGATCTAAAACATTCTCACATTCTGTGGTTTGTAAATAACTCTGTGACCGTGATTTTAATTGAATTTCACTGTTCGGTCATTTTGACCCGAAGACAACCTTTGTACCTTTTTTTGTACAGCACGCATGATAATGTGAATAAAGGCAACAATTCACTTTTTCTAAAGTTTGGATCAATCTAGGAAAAGTCATAAAATTTCAAGTTCAAAAATTATCGTTAAGATGATTTTTTGGGGATTTTTAACACAGTGGCCAGTCATTTTGACCCGAGGACAACAGGAGGGTTTTAAAGATACTATATTACACAAAATGGATTCTTGTGAACTTCAAGCCATGTAGGAATGTTGTTACATCCTCAAAAACATACCATTTCATTCACACGTTTAAGTAATCTTTTATTATTAGTCTGGCAAAGCTCAAAATGCTCTGTCCCACCTTGTGATGTAATGAGGTTTTCAGTTAGCAGCTACCTTTTACCTTTAGATCAGTAGAAAAGATTTGCAATTCCTTGGACTGAAAAACACAACTCCAGGTAAGTTTGTGATGAGGAAACAGCATTATAACGCAGATCAGAAAATAGCGTAATACAGTAATCCCTCGTTTATCGCGGGGGTTAGGTTCCAGAAATAGCCCGCAATAAGAGATATCCGCGAAGTAGGACAACTTTATATTTTACAATTATTCTACATGTTTTAAGGCTGTAAATGCCTCGCCACACACATTATACGCTTTTCTCAGACTGGAATTAACCTTTTCTCATATTTGTCTCTAGTTTAAACACTCAAAATTTCATAAGATTTTCAACAAAATGTATTATTAGTGACGCGTGTGGGGGGGGCACGGCTCCGGAAGCCCCGCCAGATGCGCGAGGAGCACTGCCACGTCCCTGGACGAGACGCGCACCAGACCCTTGGAGAAGTGTGCGACACGTGCTGCTCTGTCACGGATTTACTGTCACGATAAACCCCTCATCGTGGACAAATCCGTGACAGAGCAGCACGTGTCACGCACTTCTCCAAGGGGTTGGTGCACGTCGCGTCCAGGGACGTGGCAGTGCTCCTCGCGCATCTGGTGGGGCTCCCGGAGCCTTGTCCCCCCCACGCGTCACTATTAATACATTTTGTTGAAAATCTATGAAATTTTGAGTGTTTAAACTAGAGACAAATATGAGAAAATGCAGCGCGAGGCCGCGCGTACACCGGGGCTGCGAGCACGAGATAGAACTGCCGCGCCCAGACCGCGTGCTCTCAACCCGAGCCACAAACCGAACACGCACAAACGAATGCAAAAGCTGCACGGAGTGATTTAATCCTGGTTCAGACCTGGTCTAGTTCTGGTCTAGACCTGGTTTAGTCCACGTTTAGTCCTGGTCTAGTCTCTTAGCCAATCAGGACGCAGAACACATTGTTACACTATTAAAAAAAAAAAAAGTTACACTATAAAAAAAAAAAAAAAAAAAAAATTAAATTAAAAAATCCGCGAAACAGCGAGGCCGCAAAGAGTGAACCGCGATAGAGCGAGGGTTCACTGTACTGGAACTTTAAAGGCAGAGGTACAAATTCAAATGTTCAGCCAACGAGGCCTATTTTATTAAAGGGAAAAGGCCAGCAATAAGTGACCACAGAATATATATTTAACTTGTGCCGTGGTTATATCAGGTTGTGTGTGTGTTGTTACTCACATCAGAGGCGGGTCCCTTGTCAGCCCCCGGACATGAGAAGGTGACGTATTCATGGCAGCGCTTGTGGACCACAAAACAGCAAACTGCAAAAGAAGAGAGAAGAAAGGAGAGTAAGGCCAATTGTCAAGATGAAACCACATGTCACTGCATTCTGTCTGCCTGCCTATATTTAGATTTTGTTTGTGTGTGTGTTTTGTGCGTTGTAACGTGGTCCAACATTATCCCTCACTTACATTATGTATTCTGAGCATCCTACTTATTCATAACAATGAGTTTATACAGTAAATGCTTCTCACGACTTTCAGAAGTCAGCAGAGTTTGCATTGTGGTCAAGGTAATGTTAACCACTAGCAAGTTAACAGCACACTTCCAGATACTCAGAGAGTAAAAACACTAAATAATTAGATGGAGACAGCATGTAGCTGGCACAGTTTTGCTTATACAGCTTATACAAAATATTTTTACTGGAGTATGACAAATTTTCCTCAAATACATACAAAAAAAAAAAAAAATCTCACAATCACACACATAAAGCAACCAGTGTGTAAAAAAAAAGTTACCTCCAAAGACAATACAATTTCTTTTAAAGGTCCAGTGTGTAGGATTTGTGGCGCATAGGTGGATAGTGGCTATGGCACTTCCTGTTTTAGCTACGGCAAACCTCGAGGGTCACCCGGACGCGCCGTAGCGGACAGCTCGTGTACCCGCGCGCACCCGGCCGACAACAACGGTATTAATAAAACGCGGTCTCCCGTTCACTGTTTTTTTTTTTTTTTTCGCATGAAAACACACATTCCCGATCGTGTACCATGACACTCTACACATCAAATGAAACCTTACAGTCTCCTCTTTTTGACTATGCAATTCATTTCCCGGCACAACAATCACTCCCCGAGCACATGGGGCTTTTATACGGAAAAGCACAAAACAAGGTTTGTTACTTTGCTTACCTTTGAAGGCTCTGGACAGGTCAAACTCTGTGTTTTCATCCACAGTATGGCATAATTATTAATGTATTAATTAATCACTGCATTTATATAGCACCTTTAATGCCTTCCAAAGCACTTAAATAAAACTAATCTATCTGGCTTTTATTCAATTCCAGGTGGAAAACATGCATTCTTAAGACGGTCACACACTACAGGATTTTTCAGTCTTAAACATACTTAAATGCATCAAAAAGTACAAACCAGGGACACAAGGAGAAGAATCCTATGAGATTTCAAATCTCTGAGCACGAAGACACCACACACCACGAGTTGTAAGTCACGAGTAAATTACTATTGAATATTTTAAATCACAGTGTTCATCCAAAACGTCTTCATTTTGGAAAGAGTTAATTTCATCTATAGCCAAGATATATTTTTATATATTTGTACAATGTAATTATTTGACATCAGTCTCTTGCTATTTCTGCTACTTATTTAGATTTTATTATACCATTTTTGTTTGTTATTACAATATGCTGGGAGCTACTGTGTCCAAATAATTTTCTTTGTAGATCATTCAAGTTTGTCTAAGTCTAATCTTTCTTAATTATTAGAGTTGCACCTTCCTCTTTTAGTCACTGTAAACATCCCAAGAACAAAGTGTTGTAATGCCGGACCATGCTGACGCCCCTGCCTTCAGCTGCAGCTCACAGTGGATTTTCTTTTATTTTTCCATCACAATTTGACAGCAATTTGAAAGTGTACAGCAGTAGGCGTGTAAGGCGGGTAGGGGCAAAAGAGAATTTTCAGAGCACTAGCACCTCGAATGCAGGAGAATAAAGATTACTCAAACATGCCTGAATCACCAAATAGATGAGGAGAAATCCATTTTCCAACATGCTTTTGCCAAGTTGACTTTTGCTTTTCCAACATGGTTAAAAGCTCTTAACTCACCGAGTGCCGGCCTGTTTTCAGAATTCAAAGCCCCAGACTGCCAGAGAGCATTTTCACTGATTTTACAAGACTCACAGAATACTGAGTTCTTTGACTATATAAACATGGCACACATCAAAACTGTAGACTCTATTCTTACACCTGGAAAAAAATATGCTTCTAACCTTTTCAGTTCTCAAGTAACTGATAGTAGAACATAGGGTAGTTTCAGCAAAAACACTGTTTTTTGACCACAGAGTGGAGAAAACAAGCGTTTTGTGCAAAAAGGGATTTCTAGCAGATCAGTGATTTTGACGTCAATATTTATTGATTTAGTGACACCTCAAACATCTAAAAGAACAGAGAAAGAGATTTTTGATGACAAAGTACATTTTTTTATTTACAAATATAAGAATATAAGGCTCTGTGAATTGAAAATTCCTTCAAATCAATAGCGGCAAGAGATGTTTACAGGATATAATAATATCTTTTCATATAAAATAGAACTTTGTCACTTCACAACAAAATTTAGGCATGCTCAGAGTACAGATCTATAATAAAAACTAATATACAGTGAGGAAAATTGCGATTGCGAAACTTGCGATTTTGCAAGTTCTCCCACTTAGAAATCATGGAGGGGTCTGAAATTTTCATCGTCTAAAAAAATAAATAAATCACAGTATATGATTTTTTAACAATTTATTTGTATGATACTGCTGCAAATAAGTATTTGAACACCTGAGAAAATCAATTTTAATATTTGGTACAGTAGCCTTTGTTTGCAGTTACAGAGGTCAAATGTTTCCTGTAGTTTTTCACCAGGTTTGCACACACTGCAGGAGGGATTTTGGCCCACTCCTCCACACAGATCTCCTCTAGATCAGTCAGGTTTCTGGGCTGTCACTGAGAAACACGGAGTTTGAGCTCCCTCCAAAGATTTTCTATTGGGTATAGGTCTTGAGACTGGCTAGACCACTCCAGAACCTTGATATGCTTCTTACGGAGCCACTCCTTGGTTATCCTGGCTGTGTGCTTCAGGTCATTGTCATGTTGGAAGACCCAGCCACGACCCATCTTCAATCCTCTAACTGAGGGAAGGAGGTTGTTCACCAAAATCTCACAATACATGACCCCGGTCATCCTCTCCTTAGGATCATTGAGACCCCACGAGGTGAGATCTTGCACGGAGCCCAAGTCCGAGGGAGATTAACAGTCATGTTTAGCTTCTTCCATTTTCTAATAATTGCTCCAACAGTGGATCTTTTTTCACCAAGCTGCTTGGCAATTGCCCCGTAACACTTTCCAGCCTTGTGGAGGTCTACAATGTTGTCTCTGGTGTGTTTGGACTAGGGATGCAAATTATGGATTAATTCATTAACTGATAGTTGATTGACCTTATCGATTGATTAACAATTAACTGATAAGCGGCGTTTTTCACCTGAATTTTAGTGTTTCAATAGGGTCTTTAAGAATATAAGCTATAGTAACATAACACAGAGTCAAAAATATATCATAGTATTATTATATTGTATATTCCTCAATTAATTATTCCTTAGTAAAAAGCAGACAAATGTATTGATGCTGAATAACAAAATACAGTAATCCCTCGCTCTATCGCGGTTCGCAGATTTTTTATTTTTTTATTTTTATTTTTTTTTTAATAGTGTAACATTGTGTTCTGTCCTGATTGGCTAAGAGACTAGACCAGGACTAAACGTGGACTAAACCAGAACTAAACCAGAACTCGACCAGGTCTAGACCTGGACTAAACCAGGATTAAACCACCACGTGCCGCTGCTGGTTTCGTGCGGCTGGTTTGTGGCTCGGGGCCCGAGCTCGGGTACGCATTCCGGGCGCCGCGGTTCGATCTCGCCTCGCGCTTACACTGGGGCTGCTGAGCAGTGCCGTTGGCGCCTGCGGCCGGCTGTGAGTCAAGCTTGGCGGTGCGCGGTTGCCTTGTTTCGTGACCACGCGGGTGCGCGTGTCCGCGGTTAGCGATTAATTATAATTAATCCATTTTGTTCGACCAACGTCTTAATCGACAATTAATCGATTAACGATTAATTGTTTGGACAGCTCTTTGGTCTTGGCCATGTTAGTAGTTGGAGTCTTACTGATTGTATGGGGTGGACAGGTGTTTTTATGCAGCTAACCACCTCAAACAGGTGCTTCTAATTCAGGATAATAAGTGGAGTGGAGGTGGACTTTTTAAAGGCGACTAACAGGTCTTTGAGGGTCACAATTCTAGCTCATAGACAGGTGTTCAAATACTTATTTGCAGCAGTATCATACAAATAAACTGTTACAAAATCATACACTGTGATTTCTGGATTTTTTTTAGATTATGTCTCTCACAGTGGACATGCACCTACAATGAAAATTTCAAATCCCTCCATGATTTCTAAGTGGGAGAACTTGCAAAATTGCAGGGTGTTCAAATACAAATATTTTCCTCACTTTATATATATATATATATATACACCCACACACACATATATGTACATACACACAAGTCCATGCATAAACCTTTACATACACACAGCTATACCTACACACACACACAACTTCATTCATTACAATTACCACACTGCAGCATCATGTAAACTTAATTCTTCTCATCTCATGCCTCTCTGGAGATGAGGATCTACTGCTCCCAGTCAGTATTCGTCTTCATTGGTGCTGTCGTCCTCCAGATCAGAGTCCCCTGCTTCGCGCAGCGTGAGCACGACACGTCGCCTGCCTCGGGCAGACCAGATCTCTGCCCCGACATCGCTGCCTGATCCGGCGTGTCTCCGTGATCCTCTGATCCGGGATCCTGGGTCCCAAGACCACTCAGACCGCTCTGGAGGCACTGATCAAGAGTCATCTGCTTTTCCGCGTTCCCTCGACTCGCCATCTTGCTTCTCTCGCCAATACACACTACACACGCTAATTTCTTTCTCTCTTCCGGGTCTCTGATCGGCAGATAATAATACAAAAGATCGCTACCTACAGGTTGGGAGGTGTGAATTACACCTTAAAAGTTGCTCCAGGTCGTATCCTAGCGACCCCTGCTGAAAAACGTATATATACACGTCATGGCACTCAACGTTTGGATTCGACATGACGTCAAAAGACGTCACTGGCAGTCAATGAGTTAAAGGTCCCATGGCATGGGAGGTTTTTGAATGTTAATGTGAGCTCCCCTACCCTGTTTAGCCCCCCATGGCTAAAAGTTGCTAAATGTGTAAACTGAGCATTTGCGATCCTTTTCCGCATTTGAAAAAAGACAGCCCAAACGGGCGTTTCTGAACAAAGGAAATTTCTGATGTCACACTCGGGGGAAAAAAGAAAATGCAGTTCCACCTCCCGTCTGGATGTCTACCCACCTCTCTGGAAATCACACCGAGAGACGTTGGACCGCGAACGAGCTACGCAATGCGAGATGCGTTTTTTAATTTGCCTGGAGGCACGTGAGAGTGTTTCCAGGCTCGGATGTCCTTTATCCGAGCCTCCGAACCTCTGAAACAGCAGTGGTTTAATTTTATTTTCTGTGGAAATGTGTTTATTTTTCAATGGAAATCATCTCATATCTTCCTCCGCGCATAAACGCGGAAGTGGATGACAGCGCACGGCTAAAGAGGAAAGAGTGGAGAGTTTGGCCACGCCCCCACCCGCTGTACTGGCCTGTCTCTGTCCCCCTCATTTGCATTCAAGCAACAACACCCAGAATAAAGTGTTTGAGAGAGATATTTATGACTCTGACTGTGTTCACAAGGCTTTCTCATGCACTGAGTCTTGATTTTGAAGAAGGATTCATTTACAGTATTAGGGAACCATTAAGGCGCCATATAAAAGCATCAAGAAGTACCATGTCATGGGATCATTAAAAGACAACTTAGGAAAATACGAGAGTCTACCACAATATAATTTTCCAGTCTAAAAACAAGTTAAACAAGTTAACAAGAATAAATGTGTATGCCAGTTTTTCCCTTTTCTATCTTGAAACATGAAAAATAGCCCAGTGAAATGTTTACTTCAAAATGTGATTAAATGTAATGGATGAAAGAGAGGTTGCCTGTGTCACCAAAGTGTCACTGAAATCTGTGGGAACGGCAGAACTGTCTCATAAAAAAAAAAGATTTACAACCTGTCTGTAGAATTTGCAGTAGTTTTGAAGTGGAATGCTGATAATTTTACTGCAAATGCATAGATGAGTAGGTACTAGAGACCTTTAGTCATATATCAAACCAGTTAGTCAACTAATTATTCAAGTTGTTGAAGTTATAAGTATTTAGGACAGCAGTAGAAAAGAGAACATGAGGAGTGAGTTAGCGTTTCCAATTACTTTTCTGCATACATAGTTGTTTTGCTTGAACTCCAGTGCAGTTGTAGTCTTAGGAATACAGTTTGGGTCAGATACATATAGTTTTGAGTGCAATGCCCCATTTTAAGTTGACTAATTGATAAGCAGGATGTTCAGCGAGAGTTTTAGTCAACTACAGTTTACATACCTTCAAAAATAAAGACCATTTTGATTGGACATCACTTAATAATACAGTAGTTTGAGAAGCATGGAGCATTTTGTTCCTTCCACATAAACATGGCTACACACAGTTAAACAGGTCATCTGGCCTTTGAACAAATCAGTGTTGTGTTCAAATTTCCGTGTCTCCTGATGACACCAGACCAATGGATGCTATTTTTAACTGTATTCTAGATATCAAATCCTGGATGGCAAGAAACTTTCTCCAGCTTAACCAGGACAAAACGGAGGTTTTAGTCATCGGTCCTGAGGCCCAGAGAGAGAAACTTTTATCAAAACTACAAGCACAGTCCTTTTACCCATCTCCTCAAGTGAAAAACCTGGGCGTCATTTTTGACTCTGAGCTGACTTTTATTCCACACATCAAGAACATCACAAAAATGGGTTTCTATCACCTAAAAAACATAGCCAGAGTTCGCCCTATTCTCTCTCAGGCCAATACGGAGACACTGATGCATGCTTTTGTCACCAGCCGTATAGACTACTGTAATGCCCTGCTCTCTGGTCTTCCCAAAAAGAGTATTTCAGGTTTGCAATTATTGCAAAATTCAGCAGCACGTGTCCTGACTAGGTCCAGAGGGCGGGATCACATTACACCGGTCTTAAAATCTCTGCATTGGCTCCCTGTGAGTTACAGGATAGATTTTAAAGTTCTTTTACTGGTTTTTAAATGTCTTAATGGTCTTGGGCCTTCCTATCTTTCAGAACTGCTTTCCCCTTATGAACCTTCACGGGCCCTGCGCTCCTCCGGCAGCAGGCTCCTGGTCATTCCCAAAGTCAGGACACACACTCACGGAGAGGCGTCTTTTCACTACTACGGCCCTCGTCTATGGAACTGCCTGCCGGAGGACCTCAGGGCTGCAGAGAACGTTCATGTTTTTAAGAGTGGGCTCAAGACTCACCTGTTTAGCTTGGCCTTTGACTGACTTCGGTCGTCTGTTTGCTTCTCTTTTATTTGTTCTTTTGTTTGTTGTTGCTGTTCCTGTTGTTGCTGCTGCTGTTGTTGCTGTTCCTGTTGTTGCTGTTCCTGTTGTTGCTGTTGTTTTGTTGTTGCTGTTGTTGTTGCTGCTGTTGTTGTTGCTTTTGTTGTAGCTGTTGCTTTCGTTGCTTTTGTTGTTGCTGTTGTTGTTGTTCTTGTTGTTCCTGTTATTGCTGTTATTGTTTTGTTGTCGCTGTGGTTCTGTTGTTGTTGCTGTTCCTGTTGTTGCGGTTGTTGCTTTTGTTGTTGTTGCTGTTCCTGTTGTTGCTGTTGTTGTTGCTGTTGTTGCCGTTGTTGTTGTTGCTGTTGCTGTCGTTGCTGTTGCTGTCGTTGTTGCTGTTGTTGTTGCTGCTGTTGTTGCTGCTGTTGTTGCTGCTGCTGCTGTTGTTGCTGCCGTTGTTGTTGCTGCTGTTGTTACTGTTGTTGTTACTGTTGTTGTTGCTGCTATTGCCGTTGTTGCTGCTGCTCCTGTTGCTGCTGCTGTTGCTGCTGCTGTTCCTGTTCCTGTTGCTGCTGTTGTTCTTGTTGTTGTTGCTGTTGTTGCTGCTGTTGTTTCTGTCATTGTTGCTGCTGCTGTTGCTGCTGCTGCGCTGTTGTTGTTGCTGATGTTCCTATTGTCGTTGTTGTTGCTGCTGTTCCTGTTGCTGCTGCTGTTGTTGCTGCTGCTGTTGTTGTTGTGGTTGCTGTTGTTGTTGTTGCTGTTGTTGTTGTTGCTGTTGTTCTGCTGCTGCTGCTGTTGTTGCTGCTGTTGTTGCTGTTGTTGATGCTGTTGCTGCTGTTGTTGCTGTTGTTGCTGCTGTTCCTGTTTTTATTTTATTTTTTTTCCCTGGCGGCACGGTGGCTGAGTGGCTAGCACTCATGCTTCACAGCAAGAAGGTTCGGGTTGCCCGGGCCTTTCTGTGTGGAGGCTGTGTGTTCTCCCCGTGTTTGGGTGGGTTTCCTCCGGGTGCTCCGGTTTCCCCCACCGGCCTAGGCATGCGCCGTGGGTAAAATCCTCCAGCTTGGGGCCTGACCAAAGCATAAATAACAAAACAGGATCATGGGGATGGTCCCCGGGTCAAATATAGAAACAACTTCTCCTGTGCGAGATCAATAAAGGTCAATCTTCTAATCCTTGACCACTGTAAGGCGCTTTGTGCTACAATTTTGTATGAAAAGCGCCTTATAAATGTTTGATTGATTGATTGATTGAAATGAAGTCTAAGGCTATTTACAATATCTAGAGACTCAGATTTTTTTCTGTAGTTTCTCAGGTCAAATTTGGGCTGGGCAATACAGCAAAAAACAAACAAAAAAAAAAAGAAAAGGAAAGGGAAAAAAATGCCCATGTTTTCAAAAATTGCCCCAGCGGTGTTAAATCTTGTGTAGGTTTAACACTGCTTGATTTTCCTTTTCAAAAACAAAATAAAAGTGATTTTCAGTATTGATTCCAAGACAAAAACAATACACACTTTGCGTGAAAAGTCCCTCAGTCGTCCAGGTGGAATCCATGATCAAAGGAGAAGTTCAATTTGTCAACTGGACAAAGTTTGTTTGGTTGAAAACGTTTCGCCGCTCATCCGAGAGGCTTCGTCAGCTCAGAGCTGACGAAGCCTCTCGGATGAGCGGTGAAACGTTTTCAACCAAACAAACTTTGTCCAGTTGACAAATTGAACTTCTCCTTTGATCAATACACACTTTGCCATTGAACCCAAAAATAAGCCAATTTCTTCCTCCAAAGTTGAATTCTGCTTCAAACCATATGTTAAGATGGTCTGCGCAGGTTCTCAGCAGCCTGGTGCAGATACCAGGGTCATGCGGATTTCCTCTGCTTGAGTCGCCTAAGCTCCCTCCTCACCTCGTCCGGTGTGATGGAGAGGGGGGAGTGAGGGGGGAACTGGGGTGGACTGCAGGGGGTGTTGGTGGGGGGTGGGGGGGCTGGGGCTGGGTTGGGTCCGTGTGAAGGGGGAGGGAGATGTGGCTACTGGCCCAGGGGGGGTGTGAAGGGGGGGGTCGGCAGAGGGGCAGAGGGGGTGGGGGGCGAGTTCAATTCGTCCGCCCAGCGCTGATCACCGTCAGCCGTCCCTCTGCCACTCTGTCCAAATCCAGACATGTTTCTCAGTCCTCTCCACACGCCCTGTACGTTGTTCTGGGCCAGCTGCTCCTCCATCTTCCTCCCATAGTCCTTTTTGGCCCGTCGGATCGTCCACTGGAGCTCCCGCTGGATCCTCTTTTGCTCCTCTCTGTCCCCTGAGTTGAAAGCCCTTTTCTTCTGGTGCAGGAGGGCTTTAAGCTCAGGGGTGACCCAGGGGTGGTTGTTGGAGAAACACCGTGCTCTCCTGGTTCGTACAGTGTTCTCCACGCAGAAGTTGATGTAGTCCGTGATGCAATGGGTCAGGCCGTTGATGTCGTCTCAATAAGAGCCGGTGAACATGTCCGCCAGTCCCTCAGACTCTCACAGGCCTCCTGAGTCCAAAGCTTCACAGACCGCTTCTGCACAGGTCCTCTTCGCACCCTGGGTGTGTATTCAGGGAGGTAAACCAGACAGTGATCCGAGCGTCCGAGCGGGGGGAGGGGGGCGGATGTGTAACCGTCTTTGACATTTGCGTAAAAAAGGTCCATAGTCTTATTGTCTCTCGTGGGGAACATGACGTATTGCATGAATGTGGGAAGAGTAGTGGATAGGGAAGTGTGATTAAAGTCCCCCGTGATGAGAACGAGAGCACGCGGGTGGTCCGTCTGCATTCTTGTCACTACGGTATGGAGCTGCTCGCATGCTGCCACTCCATCCGCCGATGGAGGGATATAAATACAAAGTACAATGACATGTGAAAATTCCCGTGGCAAGGAGTGCGCAAGAAGTTCGATGTCCTGAGAGCACAGCTGATGTTTCACATGTACGTTCCCAGGATGGCACCAGCGTTCATTAATAAAAACAAGCAGTCCACCTCCTTTTGTTTTTCCGCTTCCCACTACCGTCCGGTCAGCACGGTTTATAGTAAATCCATTCAGGGAAATGATATTGTCCGGTATATTCCCATTCAACCACGTCTCTGTTAAACACATAATGCTGCAGCTCCGATATTCCCTCCGCTGCCGAGTTAGCGCGATCAGTTCCTCCATCTTGTTGCAGATGGACCTCACATTCCCCGTGATTACCGCAGGTAGATTCGGTAAACCCGGTCTCCGTTTCTTTCATCCACCTCTGCATCCTCTTCTCTTCCTTCTCTGTATCTCCGCTGGTACTTCAGGTTTCCCGGCGTAGAGTAGAGAAGGCCCCCGTAGACTGAGCAGCTGATTGCGCGCATATGTGATACGCTCCGTGGTCGAGTGCGATAGTCCCTTACACATTTCCTTGTTCGGATTTTCACCTACTCTAAAGAAAAAATGAGGAAAACGTCTATATACAGGTAAAAAGAGGGAAAAAAAGGTAAGGTAGGGTCGGAGCTCTGTAACAGGCAGCTGGCCTCTCCAGCACCATCTTCCTCTGACCATGTGAATCATGTGAAGTATATTTCTATACACACAAATTATAAGTATCTAAATACAGAAATGCACCAATTCTGATTATTCATTGTATTTTCACACAAAAGTAATTAGCCAAGTCAATTTTAGCCCAAATCAAATATGCATTGCCAATACATGAAATAAATCACCCAATCCACTAACTGTGACAATAAAAACGCTAGTATCATACAATTGTTATGGTCTATAGCTGCCATGCAGACTACAGTGAAACTTCAGACCGACAGTGAAACAATGTTTTATCAACGCGACACAACATTGGCACAAAAGTTAACCACGCATACGAACCATGTCCATAAATAGCGGTAGCGCACCAAATTAACTTAAACAACAGCTCAATAAATGGAAACAGCGCATCTTACTGGAAGCGTAGACCTCCTGTCCTGACGAGGCACATACAAACATTGCTCGCTTCCGCATAATAGCCCGCGCCGCTCGCATGATTGACAGTTAACCAGCCAATAAGCTTCAACTAGGGGTGTAAATCAGACACATCATGCCGATTCGATACGATATCGATTTCTTAAGCCATGATTTGATTATTTTCGATACTTGAGAATTCCCCACGATTCGATACGATTCAATGGTGCATAGTTTTCACTTTATGTATTAATAATGTTTTGAATAAAATTTTATTACAGAAAAATTCGATTCGATTCGATTCTCTTGTAGACGCATCGATGCATTTGGATCGTCGGCTGTGGGATCGATGCATCGATACGAATCGATTATTATTTACACGACTAGCTTCAACCCCAGGTAAGTGAACCACCCACATACTAACCCGTGATTTAGCGAACGCAAACACACACAGCGGCTTCTGCACCATGAGAGAGACCGCTCAGGAGCTAGCAAACCGATTCTTGGCCATAAATCCGGTGCATCGGACCTTTCGTAGTGCATCTGGGCCGATCCGGGCTCCGTTGATCGGTACACTCAGATCGCAGAGGTCACAGACCGATAACCGATCCAAATCGGTTAATCTTTACACCCCTATTGTTTACATATTTGGGTGAAGTTATATGTTAGGGGAAGTGGGTGAGCCTGATACCTGCTACTCCATTTGAAGGCTGCTGCAGTTTAACCTCTCCACAACAAACACATTCCGCACGCATAAGTGTG
Organism: Paratrypauchen microcephalus; assembly: GCA_036785185.1. NCBI lineage: Eukaryota > Metazoa > Chordata > Actinopteri > Gobiiformes > Gobiidae > Paratrypauchen > Paratrypauchen microcephalus. The sequence continues at coordinate 1,246,908 of JAVJIX010000096.1, forward strand.
TTTACTAGTACCAACAGGTCAGAAGTGATGTTCTACTTCTACAGAAGTCAATACAAAAGTGAGAGAAAGAAGAAAGAGGAGAAGCAGAGAAAGTGAGAGGGGAGAGCAGATAGACCATGAGATAGATGTGTGCGTGTGCATGCGTGTGTGTGTGTGGGCAGTGAGGGAGGGGGCACAGCTGGGGCTGAGGCACTGAGGGGGAGGTGCATACGTGTGTGTGCATGTGTGCACACACACACTGAATTGTAGCATACAAAAAGTGTGTCTTCAGAAATCTGCTCTGTCACTCATTCACACATGCCTCTACACGCACACACATGCACACACACATGCACAAACACAGGCCCAGTGACCCACCGAGAAAGTCTCTGCTCTGTTGCCTAGCAACCAGGCTGAGCCCTACGGTGGAGTCTTCTCTGAACGCCCCATGTGCCTGACAGACAGCATTAGCAGCAAATCAGAACAATTCACAAACATGGAGCCATCAGGAGAGCAGCAGGGCTATCAACAGGAGCTTCACACCAGCAGGAAAGGCCCACCAGGAAAAGTACATGGACTATCAGAGCATTAATCTTTCAACATCTGAGGGATGATCATGGACCATTAAAATAGATCACTGATCTGAGGAATGCTCCCATTACATGAACCATCAGAGATCGTTACATCTGATCTGTCAGACCATCACATGGACCACCAAAACATAGATCATCACATGGACTGTCAGAATATATATCATCATTAATTACATTAATGATTAATTAAATGGGCCAAAAACAAAATATACTTTATCACAAGAACATTACCCTCAGATCAGAAATCATAGATCTGACGATTACATTTTCTTTTGATCTTAGAAGATTATAGTTCATCTGGCTGAATTCAGTGAAAATGATAGTAAATAGATAATAAATTATGTAAAAGCCAACATAGTGTGCCATAAAGTGACCATTTGCAACCAAAGTCCCAGAGTCTGAAGTCAAAGGATGTAAGATCACAAAAACAGTGTTCATTCAACAGTGTTCACTTAAAATTCCACCACACTTGCTGGTGATACAATAGTCACAGTTGCCCTGGGGCTGACTGTCAGAAGCAAATCTGTCAGTCTGTACCATCTACTCCTCCAGCCACAACCAACACTCACACACACTGTGAAAAAGGCCTCACATCCCTGGGTGCTCCGCATGGAGATGGACACTGCTAGAAGCAGCCAATCACAAGTCTGGACTGGCCTCAGCCTTACGCATTAGCATAAGGCTGAGGCCAGGTATCGAGGTTCAGTGAGTCGGACTGCGACCAGAGAGACTGCAGGGAATAATGCTCTAGTTTGTGCCTTTCATTAGGACCCAGTTCGGAGCCATTTTTTCCTCCTTTTGTACTGTGTGCGTGATATCATAACAACCACACACACACTTCTGCAATTCCTGTGGATGTCTAATAAATCACATCAGTTAAGTAGAGCTGGGATTTTTATTTTTTTTTAAATCCGATTTCCGATTTTAATCGATTTTTCTCTGTGCTGTATGGTGTGGTATTTGAAAGTAGGCTTGGGCATTGTGGGCAACATGACAAAAATATAATTTTTAATAAAATGTAAAATAAAATTTCCTGAACACAGTCATTGCAATTTAAGACAAAAAAGTAGTCAGATGTCACCCTCCAGAGGGTCAGGGATTGGCTGTAGACCTCTCCATTAAGAAGCTGACCACTCGTGATTCAGTTACTCCGTGTCCATCGAATCAAATTCAGTTCAACAGCCATACTGTGAAGGGATAGAATAGTACATAAGTACATATCTTTTTGCTTGTTTTGACTTTCTACTTCTTGAATAGAAGCTAATACAGTCATACCTCACCTTACGAAAGACCCAAATAACGAATAATCCAAGTTACGAAACGTGAAAGAAAATTCAAGTTACGAAACGCGAAATCTCAAAAATTCAAATAATGCACGCTCGACTTCGCAGCCGCCCGAATCCCCCGAAACGTAAATACACACTCTCCAACAGGGTTTAGGGGGGTATTGGGGGCCTTGGAACGAATCAGGCCTTTTACATTGCGACTCTACTTACGAAAAAAAATCACATTACGAAACCACTTCTGGAACAAATTAATTTCGTAAGGTGAGATATGACTGTAATACCAAATGTCTGCAATATTTGATAGACTTTAAAGTTATTACTTAGACACACCTGTTTAGAAACAGAGACTGTGAGCTAATATTTGCTATTCCACATTTTATATTTTTGTGCATTTTTTTGTGGATTTAATTTGGAAACCATTTCTATTTGCTTTGACTATTAGCATCTAGTCCCACAGCAAAGAGCTTAAAACAGCAAAGTAAAGCATCAGTGGGATAAATTGTGGTTGTAGACAAATGTCGAGTTACATGTCTGAGCACCGTAATATTGTTTGAAAACTCATTTTAAAGTCAAACAATCAATGACCTGGAGTCTTTGTTTCATTCACACATGTTTAACATACAATATTTTGACCGAGTTCTCCTCCCAAACAGAAAACATTCTGTTCCACATTGTGATGTCATATGGTAATACAGGAAGTGCGCCACTGTGTTTTTAAACTCCATGACCTTCACTAGAATCATTTGGATAATTTCATCCCTCTCTGCTGAACAAAGGGTAAAAGGTAGCTGTTAACTTGAAAATCAGAGCTTTGGCGACGTAGACAGACTAATAATGCATCTTAAAGCAAGAGTCATATTTGCACAATACAGGACCAGGTAATTTGAGGGGTTGCTACTTAAGCTCTGAGTCTGCTTAATTTAAGGAGGAGCCAACTACATACTACAATAAATAAATAAATACATAGATTGCAACTACACAACATCCCCATTTTACAGAAATGCCCAGTGTTTTAAAGTAAAATAGACAAAATGGCAGATTTTATTAATGCTTTTCCTCTTAAAGGGAGAGTGTGTAAGATTTTTACCCGTTAATTACTGAAATTGAAGATACCCATTCAAAAATACATTGTTTTCCAAGCCTTTTCACTTTCATCATGAAATCAAAGTATTCTTTTGGACTTAGATATAGTCACATAAAAGGGGGATCTTCCCCATGCAGAGGCAGCCATTTTGAATACGAGAGCCGCAGAAGGACATTTGGGCTCCGCCTTCGGCAAGGCTCGTGGTTTTGGGTAAACAACACAAGCATGCTGCCGGATCAGACGTCGTAATGGATCTAACACGTGTTTTGGACTAAATTGTTTTACTGGATTTTATTCGCTGGATCCTTACGGACAAATTGAGAGCAAGTTTATGGTGAAATACAGAGTTTGACCTGTGCAAAGCATTCTAAGGTAAGCTAACCTCATTTTGTGCTTTTCCGTATAAAAGCCCCATGTGCTCGGGGAGTGATTGTTGTGCAGGGAAATGAATTGCATAGTCAAAAAGAGGAGACTGTAAGGTTTCATTTGATGTGTAGAGTGTCATGGTACACGATCGGGAATGTGTGTTTTCATGAGAAAAAAAAAAAAAAATGGGACCATGGCTCGTGCACACGCCCGGGTGACCCTCGAGGTCTGCCGTAGCTGAAACAGAAAGTGCAATAGCACCATCCACCTATGCACCACGAATCCTACACACTGGGGCTTTAAGCTCTGCAATGGACTCTTGTCTCTTGGTTTAGTCTGCGTTAAATTTTTATTGTGACATAGTTGCACATTTTTTTGTCAATTATATTACGCTATTTTCTGATCTGTTATCATGCTGTTTCCTAGTCAAAAACATACCCGGAGTTGTGTTGTGTTTTGTTTTCATTCACACATGTTTAACTCACAAATCTTGCATATTTCTTCTATTTCTTCTCTCAAACAGAAAACACTGATGATGTCATACAGGAATAGTAACACAGGAAGTGCTCCACTGCGTTTTTAACCTCCATACCCCTTCACTGGAATCCTTTACATGATGTCAGCCATTGAACTGCCACTCTCTACTGAACAACAGATAAAAGGTAGCTGTTAACATGTGTGAATAAAACAAAAGATTTAAGAATCTGAAGTAACTCTAGTCGATATCCAAAGTCACTCCTGCTGCACGGTGACTAGGGTATTATGCCACAACCGCAGTGTCATGAGCCAATGTTGTAATCAATACTGTACACTGGCTAGACGGGCACTCACTGACAAAGATAGCATTTCATCCACTGATCAATCAGTGCCAGGGATTAAATACCACTGCCGCCGTGCTGTAGTCAATAACATTGTCACTTTAAATGGCAACAATATATTCTGCAAGCTTTTCTCGTTATCTACAATTCATGTCAAATGGGGTTAGCATTAGAGCTGTCAAAAGTATACTTGGATGATCAGTTCTGCAACTGGCCAAACTAGATGCTAATTTCTGGTATTGATGCTGAAAAATAGGACCAAATTGGACGTTTCTTGAATAGTTTTACAATGCTACTACTGTACTACCACTACTGCTACTGTATATCTGAACTAGTGTAAAGGGTTTGCACATACGGTAATTTATTTCCATGTATTTGAGCAAAACGTGTCTTGCCCCAGTACAAATTGGCTATACAGTGGTACCTCACCTTACGAATGACCCAACAAACGAAAATTTCAAGTTACGAAACGCCTTCACGGTAAATTTTGGTCTCTAGATACTAAAGAAAATTCAAGTTACGAAATGCAAAATCTCAAAAATTCAAATAATGCGCGCTCAGCCACACACATTATACGCTTTTCTCAGACTGGATTTAAACTTTTCTCACATTTGTCTCTCTTTAAACACTCAAACTTTCATAGATTTTCAACAAAATTATTAATAGTGAAGTGTGGGGGGAAGGGGGAGGGGGGAGAAGACACGTGTGATAGCACAGCATGACCCGGCGCGGAGCTGACAGCAGGTCTAGACCAAGGTCTAAACCTGGACTAAACCAGGTGGATTAAAGCAGCATGAACGCATGAACGAGACCCATGCAAGAGCCGTGGTGGACCGTGGGCCGTGGTAGACCTCCTCCAGACCTGGTCAGGTCTAGAGGAGGTCTAGACCACCACGTCCAGAGTCCAGAGGTCCAGGTCCAGAGGAGCCGCGGTGGTCTGGACTAAACCAGGAGGAGCCGCGGTGGTCTGGACTAAACCAGGACTAAACCTGGACTAAACCAGGAGGAGCCCGTGGCTCTTGCATGGGTCTCGTTCATGCCTTCATGCTCTCAGACTGCGTGCAGTCCCCTCCTCGCTGCTTTAATCTACCTGGTCTAGTCCTGGTTTAGTCCTGGTTTAGTCCTGGTTTAGTCCTGGTTTAGTCCTGGTCCAGTCCAGGTTTAGACCTTGGTCTAGACCTGCTGTCAGCTCCGCGCCGGGTCATGTGCGCTATCCAGGGATGAAAGTGGCCAATCATGAAAAAAGCGGAAAGTCACGCCCCCCCCCCCCCCCGGGGAAAAAAAGAAAAAAATTCCGGGGGGGGGGGGGGGGCAACCAGTGGTGCCCAACTGGTCACCTCAAAGTAGTTGGAGGGCTCCTGGCTCCTACAATTGTAGTGTTTTTTATTTGAAAGTTGATATCAAAACACGGCACTGACCCCGATTTTGCGACATCAAAGTCTGATAAGGAGCTGAGAGAGCGCACTCGCGGCGCAGCTCAGGGCGTGCGGTGTCCGCAGCACCAGAAGAGCACACAAGCTCACGCGGCCCCGCACACATATAGAAGCTTAATACGAGACATGTACTTTTGTTTCTGAATACGGGACGATTACATTTTTCAACGGACGGTTGGCAACCCTAAACACAATTATACATATATAATACACACCCAAAATTTCCAACGTATTTGGAAAAAAAAAAAAAAAAAAATTACCACGCGGCTAAAAAAAAAGCGGAGATCCGCTAAAAAGCGGAACTCTTTCATCACTGGCTATCACACGTGTCAGAGCTCAGTTTTCTCCCCCCTCCCCCTTGATTTAACAAAAAGGTGAGCGTGACTAACTGAAAAACTGTTGGCTGTTGAGACTTTTAAAGGAGAATTAACGTTTTTTACAATCTGAGCCTTATTTCGGTAATAAAACAAGTTGTTTTACTCACCCATAGCACTTTGGTGTCATATGGAGGATTTTCGGAGATGTTTTAGATTTGTGATATCCGTTAACGTGAGTGGTTGTAGCACGACGTTGCAATCATCAAAATAACACAAACTTTAGCACTTTTCAAATCATAGAAGCTCAATGTCTACACTTTTGTTTGAGTCAAAAGTGGCCTCTAATCTGAGATTTATCCATAATTTCGAGTGGATGAGGAGGACAGTGCACATGTGCTCAGTCACAGCTGATTTCACTCTCGGGACCCAAACATGAAAGGCAAAGCTGTAAGACGTTTGGACCATCATGTTTGCAGTACCCACTTCAGTCAGGACGATTTTTTACCAGCAAAGGAAAAGAAAGAAGGCCAGCGGATTCAGCGCACGATTCTGAGAAGTAACGCAAAATCGATGGCTGTTCTCTGGTGCGCTGCTCCTAAAACTGTCTCCGCTTCATTCTTTCCATATCCATTCTGTCTCCTCATCTGTCTCCTCTCCTCAGTCCTCCATAAGTCCTCTTCAGCCTCAAAGTCAGAATCTTCTGCCATGTGTCACTTGCAACAGAAAAGTTATGAGCGTCTTCTTATCTGCAAAACAGCTGTGAATGAGCGCATGCGCACTGTCCTCCTCATCTACTCGAAACTATGGCTAAATCTCGGATTACAGGCCACTTTTGACTCAAACGAAAGTGTAGACTAAGACATTGAGCGTCTATGATTTGAAAAGTGCTAAAGTTGGTGTTATTTTGATGATTGCAACGTCGTGCCACAACCACTCACGTTCACGGATATCGTTAATCTAAAACATCTCCGGAAATGCTCCAAATTAGGGTTGGGCGGTAATACGGTAATACGGTATACTGCGGTATCTAAAAATAGCAACGGTATCAGATTCATTACAGTCATTAAAAAAAAAAAAATCTTGCCCATATATAATATTAACTAGAATTAATTTAATGCCTAAATAAAGAGTGTTTGTCCAGCACTTATGTATGTGTGGTTGTGTTTGTTAATTTAATACTATTACAGTTTAAAACTCATATTACTATCGGAGAGATGACGTTCGATGAAGTTCCTGCATGTTGCGTCATCACGTGACATTACCGCTCAGAAGGAGGAGAAAAACAAGACAACATGACAGACCGCGCTAAGTTGGTCCCAAAGTAAAACACGTCTGCATTTTGGCAGCATTTCGGATTTCGGCCAAATGACAAGGGAGAGCCGGGAAATGTCAACGAGGCTGTGTGTAAAATGTGCGTGAAACATCCTACCCGTCGAGAGATAACAGCGGCACTGTGGAGGAGCGAGCAGAAGCAGAGGCAACTGCATATTGTCGCGAGTGTACTGCACTCGTGAATGTATGCATAATTCACCTTCTTAACTGTGTTGTTACAGCTTTGCCATGCGGGTTTTGCTCAATTCTTGGTTAAGCACTTGGTTATAAAGTCACTGCTTCTGATAATAGTTGCGGTCCCTTTAAGAAAGGCGTGACGTTTGACACGCTGTTTTTGTGTTCTAGCCCAGCGCCTTTCTGATATTCTCGAGTGTTAATAAAAACAACTCATCGTTTTTGAGTCTGAAATGTGAGAAGTTTTCGGGTTTCTTATTACAAACGCAACTTCCACACGCGGCTGTTACTCTGGCAGATGAAGACCCCCTTCTTTGGTGGAACGCGGGTTGCCCGAAAATGCCTGTGCTCTCCATCAGAACGGGTCTTCAGCACCGCGGGCAAAGTTGTCAATCCACAACGTGCCTTACTCAAGGCGAAAAAGTGAACATGCTGGTTTTGCATTCAATAGCTTAATATTTTTATTTTCAATAAGGAGTAGCTTTTTCTGACGGACAAAAACGGTTCGGGATGTTGTACAGTTGTACGTGATAACAGGAGAAGTTCAATTTGTCAATTGTACAGTTGTACGTTTAATTTATTTGATTCATGTTAATAGATTTAAAAAATATACAAACGAGCAGTATTTTCCACTGCGTTCTCAGGACAGGGTTATTATATGCACATTTTCGGTTATGTCTTGTTATTTATTGTTCAGATTTTCTTATTTGATAAGATCAAGTATTTTATTTATTTGATTCCTGTTGGTTTGTTAGCTTTAGCCCACAGACAATTTGGTATTTCGTCCCGTCGGTTGGCTGCTGTATTTGCACTTTAAAGGGACAGTGTGTAGGATTCGTGGCGCATAGGTGGTTAGTAGCTATTCCACTTCCTCTTTTGGCTATGGCAGACCTCGAGGGTCACCCGGCGCGCCGTAGCGCCGACAGCTCGCGTGCCCGCGCACGAACCGCGCGCCGCTGTATACATAAAACGCGGTCCCCCGTTCACTTTTTTTTTTTCCTTTTCGCATGAAAACACACAATCCCGATCTTGATTCATGACAATCTACACATCAAATGAAACCTTACAGTCTCCTCTTTTTGACTATGCAATTCATTTCCCTGCAAAACAATCACTCCCCGAGCACATGGGGCTTTTATACGGAAAAGCACAAAACGAGGTTAGCTTACCTTAGAATGCTTTGCACAGGTCAAACTCTGTATTTCACCATAAACTTGCTCTCAATCTGTCCATAAGGATCCAGCGAATAAAATCCAGTAAAACAATTTAGTCCAAAATACTGTTAGATCCATTACGATGTGTGATACAGCAGCATGCTTGTTTACACGAGGCTCCCCCCTTCCCCCCTCCCCTTCCCCTTCTCTTCTTCGCTCCTTCGCTCCCACATGCAGCGCGGATGAGCAGCTGCTAGCAGGAGCCGAGGCGAAGGCGGAGCCCAAATGTCCTTCTGCGGCTCTCGTATTCAAAATGGCTGCCTCTATATGGGGAAGATCCCCCTTTTATGTGACTATATCTAAGTCCAAAAGAATACTTTGATTTCATGATGGAAGTGAAAAGGCTTGGAAAACAATGTATTTTTGAATGGGTATCTTCAATTTCAGTAATTAACAGGTAAAAATCTTACACACTGTCCCTTTAAACATTTCTTAATAAAAGTTACTAATTTTGTACATGTTTTGTTATGTTTTCAGTATCATTAGGCCTATGTAATGCTTGCTATTCTGTTTCTGAACGGTATAGGTGCAAGCTGCCATTTAGCGAGGCGACTCCACTGTAGTGCTACGAAGTGTTTTTTTTTTTAGCCTTAGCAACGGTAATACCGTATACCCCGGGAAAATGTGGAGACGGTTTAACGGTATCAAAATTTTGATACCGCCCAACTCTACTCCAAATGACACCAAAGTTTTATAACCGAAATAAGGCTCAGATTGTAAAAAATGTTAATTCTCCTTTAAACGGTACAAAAGCAGCTCACCCATTGTAGTCGGCTCTTTATGGTCAGCTTATATTATAATCTTATAGAGTTTCAGACAGAGCAGTGCCTAGTTAGCGTCAAACCTCCAGGGAATGTTGACGACATCAGCTGCAAAGTAGGGCTGGGCGATATGGAGAAATAAACTTATCTCGATATGTTTTTGCTATATCTCGATATACGATATATATCTCGATATCTATGCAGGGGGGGAAAAAACAAACAAACGCGCCAAATTCAGCAAGGTTTTTTTTTTAATTGAAGTGCAAACAGGCAGCCAAGTGCCTAAAGGTAGACGGGTACTAGTAACAAAGTGCTTGTGCACCATTTTTAACATGACCAAACCAAGGAAGTAGTATATTGCCTTATTTTAATTGTAAACATAAAACCTGAGGGTCGACAGTTCTTATGAAGTGCTTCTTTAACATTTAAGATAAAAGACAAAAAAATCCCTCATTTCGTAGCCAAGTGAAAAAGCACATATTAAATTGTTTTTAAATATGGATTAATAGAGCCTCAATCCATGAATTCTCGTGTGTTTTGTGACTGTAGTACATTTCATATTTGTGTGTGTATTTGCTTTAACTTAGCACATTATTCTGCATCATTTTTTTTCTAGAAATACTATATTAATTTATTGCAACCATTAAAATGCAAGTGTGCTTTAGAATCAACGCCACATACCCGACCCACCCAAATATTTCACTCACTGGCAACACCCACCGCACTGACAAGAAAGTGGCGACTAGGGAGATTGTATCTAGGGTCAAGCGTTTTGAGCATTCGTTTGAAGCCCGGTCGCTCAACAACCGCTATGGGCGTCATGTCTTTTGCGATATGAAAGGCAATGGACTCCGTAATGCTCACCCACCTTGCACTTGTTTTTCCATATGGTAGACACCGGGGTAAAGATGTTTGGAGCTTTGTTTGTTGTGTCTTAGAAGAAGTGGTGGTGGGTTTGCCCTCGATGATTTTGATGGCACCAGTTTCTTGCATTCTCTGCAAAATGCCTCTTTCTGCTCCTCATCGGACGTTTTAAATCCAAAATACCGCCATATAATGGAGCCGTTTGTTCTTTTCTTTGGTATGAATTCTCTCGTGCTTCTGTGGGCGCCGCCATGTTGGATAAGTTATCAACAAACACACGCGGCTTACACGCGAGGGGAGGGGAGGGGGAAACACGAGACGCAGTGAAACACAAACCCAAGAAGGAGGCGGGGCGGACAGCTCCACAACACAGTTAAGGAAAATAAGCGGCGAAATCTTATTCATCTCGAGTTTTTCGATATGCCAAAATCATTCTCGATTTCATAAAACATCTCGAGATATCGCAAATCTCGATTAATCGCCCAGCCCTACTGCAAAGTATCAATACTGACACCAACACCAGTTATCATAGCATCCAGTGTTAAATGAAAATAATGGGTTTAACAGAGAAATTGTGTAGACATTCTGATGAAAAAACATGACAAATGACAAGGCCCCGAGGTTTATTTCAATGTGTTGTTAATATCAAATATTTATGAGATGACAAGACAACATTCTCTGTGCCAAATACACAAGCAGTCTAACCACTGATCAGGAATTATAGAACGTTAACACGGCTCATGCTGGCAACAGTCCTACACTAGTCATTTCCAGGGAAGAAGCCAGGTTCAAACTCATAACCCCGAGATAATTCATTCCTCACATTGTTCAACTTTTTATCAATTTTGTTACATTTGCTTACCAATAAACATGTACATAAACAATACAGACTTTTCACACAAAAATAGTGCAATATCTTTTCTCCAAACTCTTTTTTCAGAGGATTAGAAATGGCAAAAATCGTTATATAAAATTTGCTGAGCTGCAGGTGGCAAACAGTCACATTTTTACACAGCGTTTACACTTTCAAGCCACTCAAAGCGCTTTACATAAAAAAAAAAAAAACTAAAAAAAACAAAGTTGCATTGTTTTGAACCCATACTAACAAATACATCCATATAGAATACTAGGGCACATCATTAGTCACAGGGTATTTAAAGGGACAGTGTGTAAGATTTTTACCTGTTAATTACTGAAATTGAAGATACCCATTCAAAAATACATTGTTTTCCAAGCCTTTTCACTTCCATCATGAAATCAAAGTATTCTTTTGGACTTAGATATAGTCACATAAAAGGGGGATCTTCCCCATGCAGAGGCAGCCATTTTGAATACGAGAGCCGCAGAAGGACATTTGGGCTCCGCCTTCGCCTTCGGCAAGGCTCGTGGTTTTGGGTAAACAACACAAGCATGCTGCCGGATCAGACGTCGTAATGGATCTAACACATGTTTTGGACTAAATTGTTTTACTGGATTTTATTCGCTGGATCCTTACGGACAGATTGAGACCAAGTTTATGGTGAAATACAGAGTTTGACCTGGGCAGAGCCTTCAAAGGTAAGCTTTGTGCTTTTCCGTTTTGTGCTTTTCCGTATAAAAGCCCCATGTGCTCGGGGAGTGATTGTTGTGCAGGGAAATGAATTGCATAGTCAAAAAGAGGAGACTGTAAGGTTTCATTTGATGTGTAGAGTGTCATGGTACATGAACGAGAATGTGTGTTTTCATGCGAAAAGAAAAAAAAAAGTGAACGGGACCACGTTTTATGTATACAGTAGTGGCGTGCGGTTCTTGCGCCGGTACGCGAGCTGTCCGCGCTACGGCGCGCCCGGGTGACCCTCGAGGTCTGCCGTAGCTAAAACAGGAAGTGCAATAGCACCATCCACCTATGCACCACGAATCCTACACACTGGGGCTTTAAGATCTTTAAGACATCATAGACCCATAACTGACCCGACCAACCCACTAATAGGCCAATAACACAATGACGTACGATATATTGAAGAAAATATAGACGATAAACAAGAACATATACTTTTACAGAACGATCCCCCCAAAAAACTTTTCTAAATGTACCATATGGTTAAAAATAATGAATCATAGAAGTTATTAATTCAACTTTCTGCAGCTCAAATCTAATTGTAGAACAGAAAAATAACAAATAAAATGTTCCCATGGTAAATATTGACCCTCAAAAATTGTCATTTCATCTCCATAAATTAATGTAGCAGTTATTAGTAGTTTCTTCACTCAATGATTTTATCCCATATTGAATATTGCATCACAAGTTAGTCTCTCACCACTGTTCCCAATTTGAAAATAGTTGAATCACCGTTTAAAAAATCTCTTAACATTTTTGACCAAAAACCTAATTCATTTCATGTATGTAATATTTTAAATAAGTACAATCTTTGAAAATGTTATACATTTTAAGTATGTATGCTTCATTTACAAAGCGCTACATGGACTAACCCCACCCCCCATGTCTGTCTTTTTCAAACCTAATTAGGGGCCGTTTAGACAAGGACGACTGCGATTGAAAAGGACAAAATATTCTATCGGAAGTGTCTTTCGTTTACACGGCAACTGCGCCGTCGGGCTCTGAAACCGCAAAAATCTGAAGACTCCTTCCAGAGTGTGGAGTTCTGAAAACGGCCCGGGTCGTGTCTCCGTCTAAACGCCAAGAAGAGCAAAACATGTTCACATCGCATACAGCTGACTGGATGCGCCAAGCCGGTAAAAACAATAACAATACGTCACAGGTGACAGAGGCGAGTTTGGACAAGACCGGGGAGAACCAGTCAGTGGTGGGACAATTTTGAGAATGGATTAGTTGATGACAGTGCTTGGGTGGAAAACTTCAGAATGACTAAACAAGCTCTTGTTGCATTAAGCAAAGAGCTCCGCCCCTACATTGAGGGCGAAACAACCATAATGAGAGTCCCTGTCGGTGTCCTGAAAAAGGTAGCTCTGACATTATATTAGCGGCTTGGGATGCATATTCAATCGAATTCGCCCACTTTTGCGTCTTCATATAAACAAACATTTCCTGTTGAGAACGCTCGTCTAAACACGGATAAAAAATTGAAGACGAGAGGCCACTTTTGCGTCTTCTGTTTTGATCGTCGCCGTATAAACGTAGCCTAAGACATAAAGTGGTCCGAGGAGACTGTGAGGTCCCACCAGAAGAACCGCCTTTGGTCAGAACCCTCTCGCTGTGAGGGCCACTAACATCTGGAACAGTCTTCCTCTGCACATACAGGATCACTGCACTGATCACTTTTAAAACACAACTGAAACTATGGCGGAAAACCAACCAGGCATGTGACCACTAGACTTTTTTTGTGCTGCTTGTATTGTATGTTGTATTTTTATGCATTTGCCTGCCTAGAGACTACGGATGAAAACTGTCTTTGTAGCTAAAATTCGGCATATTTACATTTGTTTTATACTTATGTTCATTAATGTGCATTGTCCCTATCAAATAAATAAATAAATTATGACAGGCCTGCCCACGGACCGTCCCCTCTTCAACCAAAGCCATCTAGATACTTTCTCCCACTAGACCGAGTGTAGTGTATGCTTTGCTTAGTGACTGGCCTCGGCATCCAACCTCCACAGGCCAACACTTTGCTCCCCAGGCTCCATTCTGACAGTTTGACTTCAGCTGTAGCATTTCTACACTTTTGTGGATTTTTAAACAGTCATTTCAGGCATACCTCAACTAATACATTTAAAGCCCCAGTGTGTAGGATTCGTGCCGCATAGGTGGATGGTGCTATTGCACTTTCTGTTTTAGCTACGGCAGACCTCACGGGTCACCCGGGCGCGCCGTAACGCGGACAGCTCTCGTACCCGCGCACGAGCCGCGCGCCGCTACTGTATAAATAAAATGCGGTCCCGTTTTGTTTTTTGTTTTTTTTCTCATGAAAACACACATTCCCGATCATGTACCATGACACTCTACACATCAAATGAAACCTTACAGTCTCCTCTTTTTGAATATGCAATTCATTTCCCTGCAAAACAATCACTCCCCGAGCACATGGGGCTTTTATACGGAAAAGCACAAAACGAGGTTAGCTTACCTTAGAATGCTTTGCACAGGTCAAACTCTGTATTTCACCATAAACTTGCTCTCAATTTGTCCGTAAGGATCCAGCGAATAAAATCCAGTAAAACAATTTAGTCCAAAACACGTGTTAGATCCATTACGACGTCTGATCCGGCAGCATGCTTGTGTTGGTTACCCAAAACCACGAGCCTTGCCGAAGGCGAAGGCGGAGCCCAAATGTCCTTCTGCGGCTCTCGTATTCAAAATGGCTGCCTCTGCATGGGGAAGATCCCCCTTTTATGTGACTATATCTAAGTCCAAAAGAATACTTTGATTTCATGATGGAAGTGAAAAGGCTTGGAAAACAATGTATTTTTGAATGGGTATCTTCAATTTCAGTAATTAACGGGTAAAAATCTTACACACTGTCCCTTTAAAGACATGTTTGAACACATTTCTGTTGAACTGGAAAAGACGCTCTGAATATTGTTATTCTGATTGATCCTACAATATATAACACTGAAATATTATCTTTTGCCACCCTTACAGTTTAGTTATAAATGCTTTGTTAATCAAATTTTCCAGATTCATTTCAAAGGGTCAGTGGTCAGCTTGGGTGTTTTTAATAGCCCAACACACTGACAGCCCAACGTCTGTCAGTAAAAGCACAAGGTTTGAAGCAGACCCAAGACTTTGGATGAAAACATATGTGTTAAATGGCAATTATTAAATGTCTGTATTGCTTATGTCCATGAAATTCAAGTATAAATGAATTTAAAATGTGTTTTTAAGAAGACAAATGGAAATATGGAAAATTAGAAAATGGTGCATAATTCTAATATTCAGGCTGGTGATACAACTGGAGGAATTTGATGACTCTGCCATTGAAATAATAAGAGTGTGAAAGAAACACCATGCTTACACAACATGAACTGTGTTGTGGTCCGAGGGAAATTTAATCCTGTGTCTCACAGTGTGTTTGCTACATCAAATCAAAAACAGACTGAACACATGTTTTAATCACCAAATCAATATTGTCTGATTGTATTGTTTAAATGATGATTCAGTCATCCCAAACATTGAGTGTCATTATTGATTTGTAGAGATTTACATCAGCTTTGACCTCCTGACCTGACACTTAGTCACAGGCGAAGTCTAAATCAAGAAGTACAGCTGCAGCAGAGCTCACTGTGAGCCTACCGCTCAGGGCAACGGAAATGTGTGAGTGTGTACTGACGTGTTTACCATACAGGTGCGTACACACACACACACACACTCTACTATCCCCTCAACATTTCCTGTAAAACTACAGTCAAGCCCCAAGCTCTGCAGAACCCATGAGCTCTTGTGGTGCTCCACAGACGCTGCTGCACTAATCAGGAGTTGAGACAGATCAAACTGAGTAATAACTGTTGTTATTTCCCTCATATCGTAATATTGGCCACATGACAGGAAGAGCACTCCACTACAAAGGAGAAGGAAGTGATACTGCAGCCTCTTGTACATTAGGATGCACTTGTGAGTGGAGTAACTCCATTTTGTGCAAAGGTCCGTGTCTAGACACCCTCGCACCCACTGGTGCTCAGCAGCCTCCCACAGACACACATCAACACCCACCCACACATGCAAACCCACCATTTTACAATTCGAATCATTAGTGTGAGGCTGGAGAAACATAGTCCCGGTGCGTCTGTCTGAAGTAAAATGTCTCATGCTTAACAGCAGACAGCTCACCTTTCACCAGACTCTTCTACTCTTACACTGCTCAGAACACAGCCTCTCCAGCCCAGTGGCACCACACTGAGCAGCTCTGCTCTGCCCAGCACCTGCTGTAGCTTCAACAGCAACACACTGAGCAGAGGGCCACCAGAGAGCCACCAGAGAGCCACCGGAGAGCCACCGGAGAGCCACCGGAGAGCCACCGGAGAGCCACCAGAGAGCCACCAGAGAGCCACCGGAGAGCCACCGGAGAGCCACCGGAGAGCCACCGGAGAGCCACCGGAGAGCCACCGGAGAGCCACCAGTGAGCCACCAGTGAGCCAGCAGAGAGCCAGCAGAGAGCCACCAGAGAGCCAGCAGTGAGCCAGCAGAGAGCCAGCAGAGAGCCAGCAGGTCACAGTGAGAGAGTGTGCACTGGTGCATTGGACAAGCACACACTTGCACTGACACATGGAGTGGAGGGATTTGTGAATGAGCCTTACCTTGGCACTGGAATCCCTGCTTCCCGAAGCCCCTGTGAACACAGAGCACACTGTTACTTTGAGGAATTCAGCAGAAAAACACAGGCCAGAGACACAGACAGAGAAGCGCGGTATCCAGCTGATCGTCCACATAAGCACACTCAGATTAGACAGCTGCAGCAGCGCGGGGAGAGCGGTCTCCAGTGGCATTCCTCCACCAGTGTCAGCAGCCTCTGCTTGATGCGGTAAACGCCAGCATCTGCCCGCTCTGTGCCCGCTCTGTGCCCGCTCTGGGCAGGATCACCCCGCATACAGGCCCCCGCGGTGCTGTCGCAATATGAAAAACAGGAATGGCGTGTTGCAGTGTTTTTGCGGGGACACTGAATGACAGACTGCGGTATGAGAGAGAGCAGTGTGAGGGGAAGGAGGCCGAGCAGAGCCGCGGCAGCGGCAGCAGCAAGTGATTCACCTGTGCCCCACACTCACCAGATGAAGTCCGTGCAGTGGCTGCAGAACGTGGGCTGCTTGAAGAAGCGCGCGATGAACTTGTGGTTCTTGACCTCGTGGACGTTCTTCTGACGGAGAGCTCCCTGACGGGCGAAGCCGCGCGCGCTCTCCGGTACCTCTCCGTCGCTGTTGGGGTCAGCCATCTTAACGAGGAAGCGTTTGGGACCAAAAACGGGGAAGCGAAAGTCCGGGGGAGCGGGAGCGTGGGAGAGCCGTTAGGTCCCTCCTCCCTCCTGTCCGCCGCTGTCCGCCGCTGGCACCTCGCGTCACCGCCTCGTCGGAGCTCGTGCTCAGCGGGTTTTGTCGCGGTGCGTCCAGCTCGCGCCGCTGCGCTCGTGCTGCTTCCTGCGGGGCGCGCCCCGCCTGCTTCCTTTTTCACCAATGGGTTCGTTTTTTCACATGATCAGAGAGGCACAGGCTGAGCTAAAGCGCACATACGGATACTGTGAGGGGATCGGTCCATCTCCCGGGCACTCGCGCACGTTCTACCGGCGGATCCACAGGCCCCCATCTCCCGCTGTGAGCCGTTATTTTCACTGCATAATTTCTGTGGATTATTAAGTGCTGGAGTAGCAGAAGTATGATTCACGTATCCACATTCAAACATTCCAGTGTGGCCACCTGAAAAACAGAACTTTGCAAACTCAAGAACTTTGAAGTTATCGGCCAAAAGAAAAGAAAAAGAGTGTACGTGAAGGTATGAGCCGCAGCAGTGCTCTGCTGTTCACAGGTGCTTATACTGCTTATCTGGCGTTCATAGACTGTAAAACCCCAAAAGCAATCATCACTAAACAAGAGTCTTAGAAAAGGCATGTTCTCCTCTTATAGACTGTCTATAAGAAGAGAACATGCCTTTTACAGCACAGAAGATAAAACGTGTGGAGGTTGTGGTTTTTCTAAAATTAAGTTATGCCAACATTTTGAAGGCTATACCTAAACTGTATATATTAAGAAATGTTGTAAAAGTAGTAGCAACGTGTTATAAAAATGGCAGAAGACTGTGGACTGTAGACTAAGTGTAGTTTTAGGCCTGAAGACAGTGTGACACTCTGCAGAGGCACAGTCTCGACCATATGTTTATGACATTTCAAATGCTGCTGTCTCCCAGGGCTGTGGACATACATGTTCTCAGATCACTGGTTTCCAAACACTATCTGACATGAGGGCTACTCCCATGCATTCTGTGTCTCATTAGTCTAAAGCTCACTTCAGATGGAATACATGCATAAGACGACTGACTGCAGTTTTCCCATCAGTTTTGTATTTTTCAGAACATTGTATGAATATAGGGCTAAACTATCATAAACCCCAAATACTTGAGAGCATTATTTAAAGATGTAAAATCTTGATCAGTGATTCATCAATTTTTAAATATATTGTACCATTAAAAGGCCTGGGCAGCAACAAATAAATAGCAGAAGGAACCAATAATTAGTCATAAAAATTATTTAGTCAACCCTCTACACCTCAAACCATATATCAGAAAAATTGCAAAAATCTCCCCACTATTGAAAAGCAAATAAATACTGAGCCCAAAAGTATATCGTTCCAGTTTTAATATATACTCAACAAAAATATAAACACAACACTTTTGTTTTTGCTCCCATTTTTCCTGCGATGGACCCAAAGATCCAAAATTCACTCCAGATACACAACACTACCATTTCTCTCAAACATTGTTCACAAATCTGTCCAAATGTGTGACAGCGAGCACCTCTGCCCCGCCGAGACAATCCACCCCACCTCACAGGTGCGCCACATCAAGATGCCGATCCGACATCATGACCAGTGCACAGGTGCACCCCAGACTGCCCACAATAAAAGGACACCCCGAAATGTGCATTTTTTTGCTTTATTGGGGGTCTGGGGACTCAGAACCAGTCAGTATCTGGTGTGACCACCATTTGCCTCATGCAGTGCAACACATCTTCTTCGCATAGAGTTTATCAGATTGTCAGTTGTGGCCTGTGGAATGTTGGTCCACTCCTCTTCAATGGCTGTGCGAAGTTGCTGGATATTAGTGGGAGCTGGTACACGCTGTCGTATACGCCGGTCAAGCACATCCCAAACATGCTCAATGGGTGACATGTCCGGTGAGTATGCTGGCCATGCAAGAACTGGGACATTTTCAGCTTCCAAGAATTGTGTACAGATCCTTGCAACATGGGGCCGTGCATTATCTTGCTGAAACATGAGGTGATGTTCATGGATGTATGGCACAACAATGGGCCTCAGGATCTCATCACGGTATCTCTGTGCATTCAAAATGGCATCAATAAAATGCACCTGTGTTCTTCGTCCATAACAGCCTTTGAAGAGGAGTGGACCAACATTCCACAGGCCACAACTGACAATCTGATAAACTCTATGTGAAGAAGATGTGTTGCACTGCATGAGGCAAATGGTGGTCACACCAGATACTGACTGGTTCTGAGTCCTCAGACCCCCAATAAAGCAAAAAAAATGCACATTTCGGGGTGGCCTTTTATTGTGGGCAGTCTGGGGCGCACCTGTGCACTGGTCATGATGTCGGATCGGCATCTTGATGTGGCGCACCTGTGAGGTGGGGTGGATTGTCTCGGCGGAGCAGAGGTGCTCGCTGTCACACATTTGGACAGATTTGTGAACAATGTTTGAGAGAAATGGTAGTGTTGTGTATCTGGAGTGAATTTTGGATCTTTGGGTCCATCTCAGGAAAAATGGGAGCAAAAACAAAAGTGTTGCGTTTATATTTTTGTTGAGTGTATTAATAACAATGACAAGCTGGCTGTGGACAGACCTTAGACATAAATGGATATAGCTAATCTGCTGGGCACCGCACTCCAAGTAGGAAGTAGGAAAAAAAAGTAGGAAGTAGGAAAGAAAAAAAAAGAAGTGTGCATGTGCGTGCTTCCCGCTCCACTGACTCTAATTCACTTTGTATCGGAAAAAAACGCGTCTCGTTCCGTAACTGCGTTTGTCAGTCTCTTCATTTTCGTCTTAAAATTTTCATGTTAACCCCTCTATGTGATCCTGGGGGTTTATTTCGTGGAATTGTTTCACAGTGTGGTATTAAACCTTTCTATCTTCATGGAGACCGAATCAAACCAAGTTACAAGTCAGATCTGTGGAGAGGCAAGCCCGCTCACAGTCAAAATGCCTGTTTTTCCTCAGGATTTATGAGCTTTAAAACCACCTGTAATTTAAAATGTAAGGATGAGCTGTTTAATGTTATGCTGTGGAACATTCCAGGCAGAGCAATGGCATATCTAGAAAAATAGCAGGTGAGGGACTCCCAATCAAAAGATTATAGTACACCTACCTGAGATAGTAGTAGTAGTAGTAGAAGAAGAAGAAGAAGAAGTGAACTTTATTGATCTCACACTGGAGAAATTCTTCGCTGCATTTTAACCCATCCTATATATATATATTATATATTAGGAGCAGTGGGCAGCACACATTAGGGCGCCCGGGGACCATCTCCATGATCTTCTTGCTTCGGCTTGGTCAGGACCTAAGCTGGAGTACCTATCGTGCATGTTTTGGGGTTGGTGGGGGAAACCGGAGTGCCCGGAGGAAACCCACCCAGACACGGGGAGAACATGCAAACTCCACACAGAAAGGCTCGGGCGACCCGGGGATCGAACCCAGACCATGCATGCAAACTCCACACAGAACACACACGGAAAGGTCTGGGCGACCCGGGGATCGAACCCAGAACCTTCTTGCTGTGAAGCAAGAGCGCTAACCACTCAGCTACCGTGCCGCCAAGTAGTAGTCACGATTCATATGCCACGATGCGATACTATCACGATGCATCACGATACTTGAATTATTGCGATGCATTGCAATATATTCGACATACTTCAGTGAAAATGTATAAAAAAAAAAGAGGATAACTTAAATATCAGTGGCTGTGTATCTGGGTCGTGTCTTCAATTGATACAGAACTCTGAGCAACTCAATTCATAACTGAATTTATTGAATAACAAAAACAAATAAACCAAACCAATAACAAAAAAAGTGCATAGGATTTTTTCTAAAACAAAAAATGATGTTCAAACATTTGCCATTTTGGATGTAGCTACCATCATAACAAACAATACCCTTTCACAAAGAAAAAAGTGCATAGGATTTATTAAAAATAAACTAATAATTAATTATTAATTAATAGTAATCGATTTTTGGCATCAAGAATCGATGCAGTATATTCTGAAAGTTAGTATCACGATGCACTGTCATGACGATTATTTTGCACGCCCCTACTACTGACACAATAACCCAAAAGCAGATTTAAAAGTTCATTGTGTAATGTTTCTGGTGGAGGTTCCATCATACAGTGGTACCTCACCTTACGAAATTAATTTGTTCCAGAAGTGGTTTCGTAACGTGAAAAATTCGTAAGTTGAGTAGCTGTTTCAATGGAAAAAGCCTGATTCGTTCCAAGGCCCCGATCCAAGTTTTTTTTTTATAGTGTAACTTTTTTTTATAGTGTAACATTGTGTTCTGCGTCCTGCGTCCTTTTCTAACATTTTTCTCTTGTTTAAACACTCAAACTTTCATAGATTTTCAACAAAATTATTAATAGTGAAGTGTGGGGGGAAGGGGGAGGGGGGAGAAGAGTGCGCTCTGACACGTGTGATAGCGCAGCATGACCCGGCGCGGAGCTGACAGCAGGTCTAGACCAAGGTCTAAACCTGGACTGGACCAGGACTAAACCAGGACTAAACCAGGACTAGACGAGGTGGATTAAAGCGCAGCGCGTGGGTCTATTTCCTGGTTTCGTTTCGAGTCACAGCTGAGGCGAGCCGCTGCTCTAGACCTGCCCGCGTAAGGTGCTCACAGAGCGGCCTGGATAGAACCGTGAGGTCGGCCTCTTCAAGACCTCCAGGCCGGTGACCGGGACAATCCCCGGACCCATGCCCACTTAGGGAGCTCTTAAGGTGGGCTGGCAGTGTCCCCCCTGGGGCTCCGTGCCTGGAGGGGCTCTGGAGAGCAGGTCTAGACCGCAGCTCTTGCAGGCGAGCAGCGGCTCGCCTCAGCTGTGACTCGAAACAAAACCAGGAAATAGACCCACGCGCGGCGCTTTAATCCACCTGGTCTAGTCCAGGTTTAGTCCAGGTCTAGACCTGCTGGCAGCCGGGTCAGCTGTCTCACATGCCGCTATCACACACGTGTCAGAGCGCACTCTTCTCCCCCCTCCCCCTTCCCCGCACACGCTTCACTATTAATAATTTTGTTGAAAATCTATGAAAGTTTGAGTGTTTAAACGAGAGACAAATGTGAGAAAAGTTTAAATCCAGTCTGAGAAAAGCGTATAATGTGTGTGGCTGAGCGCGCATTATTAGAATTTTTGAGATTTCGCGTTTCGTAACTTGAATTTTCTTTCGTATCTAGAGACCAAAATTTACCGTGAAGGCGTTTCGTAACTTGAAATTTTCGTTTGTTGGGTCATTCGTAAGGTGAGGTACCACTGTATTATTGACTTTTTTATCTTCATGGACACCAAACTAGACTAAGTTACAGGTCACATCTGTGGAGATGTGACCCCATTCACAGACAGCATGCCTGATTTTCTAGGTATTTTTTTAGCTATAAAACTACCTGTAATTGAATAAATGTAAAGTTGAGCTGTTTAATGTCATACTGTGGAACATTCCGGACAGAGCAATGACGTCTCCATAGAAACAAGCAGGCGACGGACCCCCGACCAAAAAGGTACATAGTGCACCTTAAAGTAAAAAAATATTGCTATTTTGTTAAAAGAAGTAAGTAAATAAGTAGCTGAATGAAACGCTTAAGTCTTTTTGCCGTTTTTAATGCACTTTGTAAAGCCAAAAATATTCATAAACAAAAAAATCCCAGTAGTGAAAGAAAATCCTACAATAAATACTGACCTAAGAGCAGGTTAGAACCACAAAATCTATTCTAAATCTACAATCTTGTTAAAAGTGCACTGTGTAACATTTCTAGTGGAGGGTCTGCCACCTGCTTGTCTCCATGGAAATGTTGCTTTGTCTAGAATGTTCCACAGTGTTGATTAAATCTATCGATCTATCATGAGGGAGACTACACTACAGTTTAGATCTGTGGAGAGTCACCTCTATTCAGAAAAGGAATTATTGCATTTCTGAGCAACAAAAATGCCTGTAATGAATAAATGCTGCATGGAAATGTTTAATGTCATACCATGAAACATTCCACACAAAGCAATAACATCTCTGTGGAGACCAGTAGATGGACCCTCCGCCAGAGAAGTTGCACAGTGCACCTTTAAAAAAAAAAAAAAAAAAAAACATGAGCTGCAATAAATCAATAGCAAAATGAAACACTTTATACACTGTAATGACTTGTAGAAGTTATTAATTCAGCCTTTTATGGCTTAAATCTATATTGCCAAAAAATAATCACAAATTCTCCAATAGCGCAAAGAAAAAGTACACATGATAAATTCTGACCTCAAAAAATATAGTTCCAGCTTTCATATACTGGGCAATAAGTCCATATAGTAATTATTGTAGTCTCTGAGCATCAGACTGTGCAGTGTTGTCTTAAGACACTGAACGTTAATGATTAAAACATGCCAGCAGGTAGTCTGAGATGTTTGGTTAAGAGATGGTTAAAAATGCCTTAAAGGTGCACTGTGTATCTTTTCTGGTGAAGAGTCCACCATCTGCTTGTCTCCGTGGAGGTGTTACTGCTTTGTCTGGAATGTCGGGTATGACATTAAACATATCCATCTTGCATTTACTCAATAACATGGGTTTTTATTGACTTGAATTCTTACAGTGAGTGCTTAAAATGCAAGATTTGCAAGAAATCCTTTAATAATTTGGCAGTTTATAAATTTTCAGAAAAAAATCAGTTTTTAAATAAAATTGTGGTCATTACTTACAACACAGCAGCTTAGCCCTTTTTTCATAAAGTCTATGGGAAAAATTACCATCACTATTGAGCTCCATGGAAGATAGAGGTTTAATGCTATACTGTGTAACATTCCAGCAAAGTAATAAAATCTTTATGGAAACAAGTAAGTGACGGGCCCTCCACTAGAAAAGTTGTGCCGTATAGTACACCTTTAAAGCAACACCTTTCCAGAGGTGGCATGTTGTGGAGATAAGCAGCGGGAGAGGCCCTCCTCCAGGTCAAGTAAAGGCCCTGAGCAGGATCAACACATGCAAAGCTCCAGGACAGGACAACATCCCTGGTCGTGTACTGAGAGACTGTGCTGCGGAACTCACAGAGGTCTTTACGGACATCTTCAACACATCTCTGAGCCAGGCTGTCGTCTCCACATGGCTCAAGACCTCCACCATCATCCCCGTGCCGAAGAAGTTGTCTCTATCCAGCCTTAACGGCTACCATCCGGTTGCACTCACCCCCATCCTCATGAAGTGCTTCAAAAGGCTAGTCATGCAACACATCAAGACATCTCTCCTCTCCACCCTGGACCCATTTCAATTTGCATACCGTTCTAACCGCTCGACAGATGATCCAATCTCAACAGCCCTCCACTCAGCCCTCACACACCTGGACACCAGAGACTCATATGTCAGAATGCTCTTCTCCAGCACCATTACACTGAACACGGGGGCTCCCCAAGGATGTGCGCTGAACCCTCTCCTCTTCACTCTGCTGACCCACGACTGCATACCGTCACACAGCTGCAACCTCTTCATCAAGTTTGCAGATGATACAACTGTGTTGGGTCACATCAGCAATGACAATGAGACGCTGTAGAAGCGAGATGAGCCGCCTGGTCAAGTGGTGCAGTAACAACAACCTCTCCCTGAACATGGAGAAGACAAAGGAGATTGTCGTAGACTTCAGGAGAGCACACACACAGTATGCCCCCCTCACTATCACCAGGGCTGCTGTGGAGAGAGTAAACAGCACCAAGTTCCTGGGTGTGCATATCTCTGAGGACCTCTCCTGGTCAAAGAACACTGGCCAGAAAAGCCCAACAGTGACACTACTTCCTCCACAAGCTGAAGAGAGCCAGAGCCCCTGCTCCCATCATGCGCACCTTCTGCAGAGGTATCATAGAGAGCATCCTCACCAGCTGCATCACTGTGTGGTATGGCACCTGCACCGTGTCCTGCCAGAATTCACCCCCTGGCCATTTTCCCCCCCGGGTGCAAACTGGCCTAGGCTAGATTTCCCCCCTGGGGGGAAAATCAGCTTAGGCTGTTTTGCACCCCCCTAGGCCAAACTTCACCCCCTAAAATCAATCAAGATTAAATTAATCTAAGATTAGAAGATTATTGAATTTGACTTCCTGAGAAAGTATAGGTGTGATGAATTAGTAAAGAAGTGCCATCCGAAAATGATAATTGATAATTATTTGAAGTTTATTGTAACAGATCAGAAAATCAAAAGATGAAAGAGGTTTTTGAATCTGAGCTACTGAAGGGTATATAAATTACCCCTGTCTGGTATTTTCCCCATGTTTTACCGAGCTTTGGTGATGATCAATACTGCTGTAAGCAGTTCACCGCTGGATTACATTTACTCCTTTTCGATAATCCACTTTTGTTACAGGCAGGTGAGTGTATTTTATTTTATTTAAACCAGCTGGCTAGCTCAACTGGTAAGTCACTTGACTTTCACCTGGGGTACCTGGGTTCAAATCAAGCCAATGTGGGTCCTTGGCTGCTCACTGCTCCAGAAAAGGATGGGTCAAATGCAGAAGTAACATTTCTCCTGTGTGTCACTGTGTCTGAGAGCAATAAAGGCTTAATCTTTTCTTTTAATTTTGGAGTCTATCAGTAGCTAAAGTTTTGTAACAATGGGTGAAGGCTTGAAAGTTGGGTAAAGGAAGAATGCATATACTGCATCAGGATATTTCCTATATATCTGTTGATGTGTAAAATTATAGAATGTCACTATACATTTGGTCCTCCGTCATGCCCTGGAAAAGAAATAAGATTTCATTAGGCTTTAGTGAGTTTTCCCAAAATACCATGTTTGGAAAATGACCTGCAGAAATCATGTGAATCAAGATCTTGAACACTCATAACTTTTATACATATTATAAACAAGCATGCAAGTTTCTCTTTAGATAAGTCTGGATGGCTAATGTAATCCTTTACCCTTTGTAAGCCTTTACTCAACTTTTCAAGCCTTTACCCATTGTTACAAAATAGGACGCCACTGGTGTTGCCATCCAAATTTGTTACACAGATGCATCATGGCAATAAGAACAAAAAATATATATATTGTGACCACACCCCCTACCAAACCGGAAGTCCACCATCTTGGATAAATCATGTGACAAATGTCATAATGCAATCCTATATACACATTTAATTCTGCTGTATTTTCATTTATGAAACTTTTAAAACAGCCACAACCTCAATGTGGTCACATCTTCCAACTGGTTAAAAGTTGAGGCACACATACAAATTATAATGAACAAAATAATGTTGCCCTTAAAGAGAACAGTTGTGCAGCCCAAGTGGCCTAGAAAAAAGGGGAGTGCGAGTGCCAGCGAGGGCCGATCATTGCCGCTTGCGGTTATATTTTACTTTGTTCCTGTCTGACCTCTCATTTGTCATGCTTAATTACTTGACCATTTAGCACTGCCAATTATTTTGTATCATTCATTATTTTTATTTTTATTATTATAGTGGTCCCTCGCTCTATCGCGGTTCACTGTTCGCGGCCTCGCTGTTTCGCAGATTTTTAAAAAAAAATTTTTATAGTGTAACTTGTTTTTTATAGTGTAACATTGAGTGCGTGCACGTGGTAGGATTGTATAAGGATTGGACTGGATTTCTCCCGTTACTTTGCGGGTGGTCTGTCCTCCACTCCGAGTGCACATGCAGCTCATGCAATCAGATTCGGGTCAGCGACCTGGCCGGCTCCGCAACGCTATGTGGCGCTGTAGTACTACTTCCCGGTGACGGCTACTCAATATAAAAACACAACACAACTATCTGTGCGAGGAGTTTGACGGAGCGGTATTGGTGTACGTGTTGTGCATTTTGCAGAATTTGGTTGTTCGTATGAACGAAAAAACTGCGTTTTTGGTTTCGTTAATATGACATGAGCTGTGTCGTCGGCGTTTGATATTACAAGCAATCGAGGACAACGAAAATTACGAGGATTGGGACCATTCTGGCGCCTTTACCGCACACTAGAGCTGGGCGGTATGACCAAAAATTCATATCACAGTATTTTTCAACATTTTATCGGTATCACAGTATTTGATGTTTTTTTTTTTTTCATGCATGAATAGGTGTTAACCCCATTTCCTAATAATTTAGAGAATAATTACTGCAGTAAATTGGCTTAGAATGACCAGACTAGTATTAACCCAAGTTTTAAATGGTCCCACAAAATTGTGCTGTTCACAAAGGTGACAGTGTGGCACTCATACCTGTAATGAGAAGAAATCAGACTGCATGACTGTTGCAATCAAAATATGGAAAGCTTTATTGTGCAAGTTTTGCAACTTTAAAACATATTTAAGTTGGCTACAATGTAAACAAAACCCTTGTAACTGCAAAGTGAAGACTTCTTTATCCACTGAACTTTCATTAAGGCAACAATAAACAGCACTGAAACAGGTGTGAAACTTTTCACTTTGTGAAACAGCCTTAATGATGTTGGCTCCACTGTCTGTTGTGATGGCCACTAGTCTGTGCTCCGATTGCCCCCAGGAATCAAGTGCCTCTTGCAAGCCTGCTGCTAGAAACCTCGCCAGTGTGATCATCGGGGAAAAAGCTTGTTTGCAGACAATGACTTTGTAACACCCAGTCGTCACTTATAAAGTGAACAGTGAGGCTTAGGTATGCTCCATGCTGCGACTAGTCCATAAATCAGTTATTGCTGAGAAGTGGCGAACGGTAGCCAAGACTGCTTCTATCTTGGCTCTGTGCTTTCGGTACAAGTTAGGGATTGCTGTTCGGCTGAAGTAATTTCGACTTGGTAACGTATATCTGGGATCCAGAGCTTTAATCATCTGCTTGAAGCCACTTTTCTCAACAGTACTAAGTGGTACCATGTCTTTGGCTATGTGAACACTAATAGCGTTTGTAATATCAATGCACCGTTTGCTTTTATTGTCGTAGGCGCTACCCTTAGCAAACGGGTCTTTGAGTGCCAGCTGATTCGCGTTTTGTGCTGCAGTGCCAACTTTAATGCTACCCGCAGACGTGGAAGAGGCAGCAGGTCTTAGTTTCATGCATTCTTCATATTCGAGTAAATGATTGTGATGGAGGTGGTGAAGCAAATTGCTCATGTTGCCTCCTGCGGCTACAACTTTAGCCCGACAACTCTTACAGAATATTGTTGTTTGATCGGCGTCAGATATTTTAAATCCGAAGTACCTCCAAACAATGGACACGGCTCCTCTTTTCGGTACAAGTTCCTCTGATTGTGTAACATGCATGGTCAACGCTCAACACACACTGCTTTCACCGCTCTCATGCAGCCACATGCAGTTTGTTTGGTACCACTGCGAAACACCATTGTTTTAATCATGTTCTGCTTTTTGTTTTTTGTTGCTTGCATCTTTTGTGCTACAAATAAAGGCATTAAATGTGTAGCTATGGTTTTATCGTTTATTTATGTAAGGTCTGGTGTATTTAAATTACACAACCACACTTTCATTTTGTATGTCTTTGTGATGCTTAGCTTAGCTGTAGTCTCTTCCACTCAGAGTGCCCTGTGCGTTATTTTAAAAGTTCAAAACTCCATGCACAGCTTCCAGGTGCTGGTAACAACAGGAACATTGAATAATTCCAGAAAAGGAAATTTACCACACACTTGCTAGACTTTAGTCATATTCCTTTATTGGGTTTAGAGCAAACAACGCGTTTCGATTCTACCTGATGATGCTGTAAAAGCGAAACGCGTTGTTCACGCTAAGCCCAATAAAGGAATATAAGTAAAGTCAAACGACTGTGCGGTAAATTTCTTCTTTTCTGGAATTGCCCTGTGCGTTATGTTCATAGTCCAGAAATGGTGGAAGATGGGGCTTGTTGGTGCCGTGAAGGAACGCTGTCCTGAGTTGGTTGTGGGGTGGAGGACAGCTGTCGGATGCTGGAAGAGCTCTTCCAGTATTTTGCAGTGCGGGCAAGTTGTACGGTCTTGACCGCAACGCTATCTTCTGATAAAGACTAGCGTTTCTTGTCCGACGTCCATCCATAAATTTTAAAATGTTTAGCTCTCGCACCTGGGGCAGCATGGTTTCTTCATCTGTCCAGTAGTGGGTGCTTGTTGATTTACAGCACCTCCTACCACTCTTACAACTTCCGGGTGAAATCCCTGGCACATGCGTAGTACGCCAATCTGATCCGAAATCGTGCACATGGCGACGCCAAGTGGTTTGCTATTGGCCTAAGCCAGGGGCTCCTGGGGTATTGGGGAAACCAATCCCAATCCAATCCGTTGCCTGTGCACATGCAACCGACACGATCCCAATCAGTTTGCAATCGGTTTGGACTTTTCCATGTGCACGCAGTCATTATTGTGTTCTGCGTCCTGATTGGCTAAGAGACTGTAGACCTTTGCCGATTGGTAGATGGGGGATGCACGGGGGACCGGGACTAGACCAGGACTAAACGTGGACTAAACCAGGTCTAGACCAGAACTAAACCAGGTCTAGACCAGGTCTAAACCAGGTCTAAACCTGGACTGGTCCTGGATTAAACCAGGACTGGACCAGGTCTAGACCTGGACTAAACCGGGACTAGACCAGGTCTAAACCAAGATTAAATCACTCCGTGCGGCTCTTTGCTGGTTTCGTGCGGCTCTTGTGTTCGTTTGTGCGTGTCTGGTTTGTGGCTCGGGCTGCGAGGACACGGTCCTGAGGGGGTCCGGGCACCGCAGTTCAATCTCGTGCTCGCAGCCCCGGTGTACGCGCGGTCTCACGCCGGTCGCGCTGCTCTGTCACGGATTTGACCACGATGAGGGGTGCACGTGTCGCGCACTTCTACAAGGGGTTGGTGCGCGTCGCGTCCTGGGACGTGGCAATGCCTTTGGATGAGCACGGTGCTTCCGGCGGAGCCAGTGACTCATGTCTCCGCGCTCCTCACGCGTCCGGCGGGGCTCCCGGCTCACTATTAATACATTTTGTTGAAAATCTACAAAACTTTGAGTGTTTAAACGAGAGAGAAATGTGAGAAAACGTTAATTCCAGTGTTTTAAGGTGTTTACTTAAAACATGTCTAATAATTGTAAAATATAAAGTTGTCCTACTTCGCGGATTTCTCTCATTACGGGTTATTTCTGGAACCTAACCCCGCGATAAACGAGGGACCACTGTATTAATATTATTATTATTAATAATAATAATAATAATAAATATAGCCGCAAGCGGTGATAATCGGCCCTCGCTTGCACTCACAAGCCCAGCAAAAACTTTGTCTTAGCCAAACCAAATTTGGTACACAGAAACACCGTTGCTAGGCAACCAACAGGAAGTCAGCCATATTGGACCGAGCATGTGACCCGGGGCCGAAGGCAAATTTTCCTGTCCTCGTATTTTAACGAACTTCTCCTCGGGTTTTTGACCCAGACTTCATCTCGACAAGTGGGACATTAAAAGTTATTAAAAGCGTTCTAAAAGACTGAACGGTGTTTCTGTGAAAACGCTTTTGCCGGGTGTCCCATTGGTGATGACAAATGTTTGGCCTGTTGCCATGGTAACACAGGTATAGCCCTAGGCACAATGTATTTTGTAAATTCCTTTTTTGGCATTCTTGAATTTTGTGCAAAATTTTTCGTTGGTGGGAAGTACACGAACCTTTCAAACCTTTCAAAATAAAGGTGTTTTCTTACATAAAAAAATAAATACATTTCAATAATAAGAAAAGAAACTAAACTAAAAGTGCTAATAGGAGCAGAACCCATGAGCCGCTCCGTCTGTTATCTCTGAAGTTCTTCGAGGGGACGCCGCCATCTTGTGGAAGAAGCGCAAAACACACGTTTGGTAACAGCAGTTTGTCCCTCCCACTAAAACAAATCCCATTGGCTGACGATATCGGGGCGAAGAACCTGATTGGTTACTCTGCGCTGTCAGTGAAAGTGCCCGGAAACAACATATATTCTTGTCTTTAGATTGTCTTCAGTAATAACCTCTTTCTGCGTTCTGAAGAAAAAGGAAATTATTGCACTGTAATTGTTTTTAGCCATGCCCACGTCTCCTGTAAAAACGCGAATTCCTCTTACAAGCTTTGGACATCTTGTGACAGAAGTGAAGGTGAGACATGACCTCAACTGTGCACGGGACAGTCAATGATTAGGGTCAGATCTCAGTTTGATCCGAGGGGCTTCTCACACTGCATTTTTATTTATTTATTTATTTTTCTTTACGGTCGTTTGCAAACACCGTTGCCACGGATCAGATTAGCCAAAAAACGTGATAGTCCCGTTTTAGTCCTGGTTTAGACTTACTTGCCTGAGAATATCTCTGTATTTATACAGCGATGAATCTGGATTTTTCCAGGCAAGGTTTAGACCTGATGTAGTCCTGGTTTAGACCTGATGTAGTCCTGGTTTAGACCTGATGTAGTCCTGGTTTAGGCTTAGTTTGGTCCTGGTTTAGACCTGATGTAGTCCTGGTTTAGACCTGATGTAGTCCTGGTTTAGACCTGATGTAGTCCTGGTTTAGACCTGATGTAGTCCTGGTTTCGGCTTAGTTTGGTCCTGGTTTAGGCTTGATGTAGTCCTGGTTTAGGCTTAGTTTGGTCCTGGTTTAGATCTGATGTAGTCCTGTAGGCTTATTTTAGACCCGGCTTAGACCTGATGTAGTCCTGGTTTAGAACTGATCTAGTCCTGGTTTAGACCTGATCTAGTCCTGGTTTAGACCTGATCTAGTCCTGGTTTAGACCTGATGTAGTCCTGGTTTCGGCTTAGTTTGGTCCTGGTTTAGACTTGGTGTAGTCCTGGTTTAGGCTTGATGTAGTCCTGGTTTAGACTTGACGTAGTCCTGGTTTAAACTTGACATAGTCCTGGTTTAAACTTGACATAGTCCTGGTTTAGACCTGATGTAGTCTTGGTTTAGACTTGATGTAGTCCTGGTTTAGTCTTAGTTTAGTCCTGGTTTAGATTTGGTGTAGTCCTGGTTTGGACCTGATGTAATCCTGGTTTAGGCTTAGTTTAGTTCTGGTTTAGTCTTAGTTTAGTCCTGGTCAAGAATAGGGACAACGGGGACGTTTCTTATATAAAACTAAGACAAATCAGTGGTTTTGGAGAAATCTGCTGGGACAGGGGACACGGCTCAAAACTGGGACTGTCCTGTGTAAATAAAGATGTCTGGTCACCCTATCAGTGTAGCTTGTCCTGCGTGAATGTGTAAGCACAGTTGACAGTGGGAGGGGCCAATATGAATGAAATGAATGAAAAACACAATAGGCCTATATATTGCCCCATAAAGTGAGTGAAATAAACTGCAGTCATCTTGGTCAAATAGTCGATCTACAATATATTGCCAAAAGTATTTGTTCACCTGCCTTGACTCGCATATGAACTTTCATGACATCCCATTCTTAATCCATAGGGTTTAATATGATGTCGGTTTGCCCTTTGCAGCTATGGCAGCTTCAACTCTTCTGGGAAGGCTGTGTGTTTATGGGGATTTTTCACCACTCTTCCAAAAGAGCATTTGTGAGGTTACACACTGATGTTGGATGAGAAGGCCTGGCTCTCAGTCTCCGCTCTGATTCATCCCAAAGGTGTTCTGTCGGGTTGAGGTCAGGACTCTGTGCAGGCCAGTCATGTTCATCCACACCAAACTCTCTCATCCATGTCTTTATAGATCTTACTTTGTGCACTGGTACACAGTCATGTTGAAGAGGAAGGGGTCATCTCCAAACTGTTCCTACAAAGTTGGGAGCATGGAATTGTCCAATATCTCTTGGTATGCTGAAGCATTCAGAGTTCCTTTCAGTGGAACTATGGGGCCAAGCCCAGCTCCTCAAGAACAACCCGACACCAAACTTTACACTTGGCAGCATGCAGTCAGGCAAGGACCGTTCTCCTGGTACTATTCTTGAGCTAATCTGAAGGCCACCTGAAGTTTGGACTTGGTGCACAGATGGCATCCTATGACAGTACAAATCGGTGGAATTCACTGAGCTCCTGAAAACAACCCATTCGTTCACAAATGTTTGCAGGCCGAGATGCTTCATTTTATACACCTGTGGAAGTGATTGGAACACCTGATTTCCATTATTTGGATGGGTGAGTGAATACTTTTGGCAATATAGTGTATGTTATAACGTTGTTTCCTCATCAAAAACAGACCTGGAGTTGTTTCGTTTTATTCACACGTGTTTAACACACACATCCCACATATTTAACATGAATTGATGTCATATGATAATACAGGAAGTGCTTCACTGTGTTTTAAAACTCCATACACTTTCACTAAAATCATCTGGATAATTTCAGACCTTGAATTGCCAATCTCTACTGAACTAAAGGTAAAAGGTAGCTGTTAACCTGAAAACTACCACTACATGACATCACAAGGTGGAAAAAAGGATTTTGGGCTTTAAAGATGTACAGGCAAATAATAAAGGATTACTCAAACATGTGGGAATGAAACAAAACACAACTCTTTTCTTTGTGGAGGTAACGATATTCTAACATGACTTAAAGCTCACAAGAGTCAGTTGTGCGTAATACATTTAATTAGAATTTTTACGTATGCCTATAGAGAAGTCCACCACCTGCTGATTTTCATGAAGATGTTCCACAGTATGGCATTAGACTTGATGTATCTCCATGGAGACAAGCACGTTGCAGGTCATAAAATTGGCCATTTATAGCTTACTAAGGTGGGCATCAGTATAGCTAAAAGTTATAATAATCCATGACACAAATATTTACTGTATATTAAAATCCTAGACCACTATGTCACATACAGTATCGCATAAAAGTGCGTACACCCCTCACACTTCTGCAAACATTTAATTTTATCTTTTCATGGGACAACACTGAAGAAATTACACTTGGATACAATGTAAAGTCATCTGTTTACAGCTTGTTACAGTGTAAATTTACTGTTCCCTCAAAATAACTCGACACACAGCTAAACCATTGGCAACAAAAGTGAGTACACCCCTAAGTGAAAATGTCCAAATTGGGCCCAATTAGCCATTTTCCCTCCTCGGTGTCTTGTGACTTGCTAGTGTTACAACGTCTCAGGTGTAAGTGGAGCAGGAGTGTTAAATTTGGTGTAGTCGCTCTCACACTCTC
Source organism: Paratrypauchen microcephalus (assembly GCA_036785185.1). Taxonomy (NCBI): domain Eukaryota; kingdom Metazoa; phylum Chordata; class Actinopteri; order Gobiiformes; family Gobiidae; genus Paratrypauchen; species Paratrypauchen microcephalus. The sequence continues at coordinate 1,281,057 of JAVJIX010000096.1, forward strand.
ATACTGGTCACTGGAAGTTCAACATGGCACCTCATGGCAAAGAACTCTCTGAGGATCTAATAAAAAGTGATGCTCTACATAAAGTTGGCCTAGGCTATAAGAAGATCACCAACACCCTGAAACTGAGCTGCAGCACGGTGGCCAAGACCATACAGCGATTTAACAGGACAGGTCCCACTCAGAACAGGCCTCGCCATGGTCGACTAAAGATGAGTGCTCGTGCTTAGTGTCATATTCAGATGTTATCTTTGGGAAATATATGTATGAGTGCTGCCAGCATTGCTGCAGAGGTTGAAGGGTCAGTCTTGTCAGTGCTCAGATGCTGCACACTGGTTCAAATTGGTCTGCATGGCTGTCGATCCCAGAAGGATGCCTCTTCTACAGATGACACACAAGGAAGCCCGCAAACCATTTGCTAAAGACAAGCAGACTAAGAACATGGATTACTGCAGTGCTTCTCAAATATTTTCTGTGGCGCCCCCCCTAGGAAGAAGAAAAAATTTCACAAACGCTAAATAGGCTTCGTCGCATTTCCTCAACTTAGCTTTCGGATAACTTTCTTTTGCATTATCTCCGTCTCTCTCCGCCTTTCTCTTCATCCCTGTTAGAAATTTGTCATTTTTTCTTGAGGGGTTGTTTACTACAATTCTTTTGGTCAAAGCTAAAGACCCGTACACCTGCTCTGGGGCTGAGAGCGACAATGAGAGCGCCACTGCCAACTACTGTTGTTGATGTGGAATTACACTTAGTTCTAGTACAGTACGGCAAAAAAGCATGTTTCCCAGGGTCACACGCGCCCCCCTGGCATCACCCTGCTCCCCCCCCAGGGGAGCACGCTCCACTATTTGAGAAGCACTGGAAGCATGTCCTGTGGTCTGTTGAGACCAAGATAAAACTCTTTGATTCAGAACTACCTAGTGCCTTGCTAATGAAGCTGAGGGTAAAGGTGATGGAGTGGCCAAGCATGTCACCAGACCTAAACCCAGGGCCAGCCCAAGGCATAAGCGAACTAAGCGGCCGCTTAGGGCCCCCACGCCACCAGGGGGCCCGCAAGACCAGTTGGGGGGCCCCAACCCCAACCCACCCGGTCCTCGGGGAAAAAATAGTCACTCGCACCCCCCTCCCTTCCCTCGGTCCTCGGGAAAAAATAGTGACTAGGGGGCCCCCAAATCAAATTCTGCTTAGGGCCCTATAAAGGCTTGCCTAAATGTTATTGAGCATCTGTGGGGCATCCTCAAACAGAAGGTAGAGGAGAGCAAGGTCTCTAACATCCAGCAGCTCTGTGATGTCGTCATGGAGGAGTGGAAGAGGATTCCAGTGGAAACTGTGAAGATCTTGTGAACTCCATGCCCGAGGGTTAAAACAGTGCTGGAAAATGATGGTGGCCACACAAAATATTGACACTTTGACAATTTGGACGTTTTCACTTAGGGGTCTACTCACTTTTGGTGCCAGCTGTTTAGACATTAATGGCTGTGTGTTGAGTTATTTTGAGGGGACAGTAAATTTACACTGTTAAACAAGCTATACACATTACATTATATCCAAGTGTCATTTCTTCATTGTTGTCCCATGAAAATATATAATTTAATGTTTGCAGAAGTGTGAGTAGTATTGCACTGTAGTATTATAATAGCTGTTTTTAAAGAACCAAATACATTTAAGTAACTATTTCTTTGTTAAACCACTACCTAGTTTCTTAACCACTGCCTGTGCACGTTAATATGAAATGCATTTATTTTAATCATCAAACCAGTGAATATGTCAGATGTATTGCATAAACTATACAATCCCTCCACTAAATAAGCTATAACATTGTAGTGCGGTCCTAAAAAAATGGCTAAAATATACCAAAAACTACTCTTGGTTATACAATGATACAGCAGCCCACGATAACTATACTGTATTACCAGTTATTCACGATAATATTGATATAATCACGATATATCAATAATTCTATATTTTTGCATGTTTCTGTACTGCTGATTTTATTGGAAAAAAGACCTTGAAGGAAAAGTAACGTTTTTTTTTACAATTTGAGCCTTATTTCGGTAATAAAACAAGTTGTTTTACTCACCCATATCACTTTGGTGTCATATGGAGCATTTCCGGAGATGTTTTAGATTAGCGTTAGGCTAACGCCGTTAGCCTAGCGTGACTTATAGCCATAGCTCGGGGCATTCCCCGAGCATGTAATATGCCCCAAATAACACAAACTTTAGCACTTTTCAAATCATAGAAGCTCGATGTCTTTAGTCTACAATTTCGTTTGAATCAAAAGTGGCCTGTAATCCGAGATTTATCCATAGTTTACAGCTTTGCGTTCCATGTTTGGGTCCCGGGAGCTGAGAGCACACTCCGCGCATGCGCACTGGCGTCCTCATCTACTCGAAACTATGGATAAATCTTGGATTACAGGCCACTTTTGACCAAACAAAATCGTAGACTAAAGACATCGAGCTTCTATGATTTGAAAAGTGCTAAAGTTTTGTTATTTGGAGCCCGCACGGGGCATATTACATGCTCGGGGAATATATTATATGCCCCGAGCTATGGCTATAAGTCGCGCTAGGCTAACGGCGTTAGCCTAACGCTAATCTAAAACATCTCCGGAAATGCTCCATATGACACCAAAGTGCTATGGGTGAGTAAAACAACTTGTTTTATTACCGAAATAAGGCTCAGATTGTAAAAAAACATTACTTTTCCTTTAAGGCTCTGTAAATAAAGATTGGTATATTTACTATAAATCGAACAACATTTGAAATCATTTAGCAATCTGTCATCTGATAAGTCACTGAAATTCAGCTTCACATTGAACAAAATTGCGTGAGTAGAAAACCATGTGACATGATTCTATTCAAATCTTTGTTCTGTCACTTTCACATTCAGTATGAGACTTGTTCCAGCTCATTAGAGAAGCAAGTTGATTTATGATTATTATCAGTTTGTTATTCTCCTGCCAAAATGACAAAAAAAACACAGGTGGGTAGAGTAGCCAAAAATTTGACTCAAGTAAGAGTAACGTTACTTCAAGATAATATTACTCAAGTAGAAAAAAGGTAATTGGGGATGGTACTTCTCAAGAAGGAGTAACTTGGAGAGTAACTGATAATTAATAATAATAATTCATAGCATTTATATAGTGCCTTTCATGACACTCAAAGCGCTTTACAGTTCATTGTTCGTTCACTCCACACTTGGTGGTGGTAAGCTACTTTCTATAGTCACAGCTGCCTGATAATTTATCATTTCAAGTTGACATCAGTTTTAATGCCAAAACAATGAAAAACACACAAAAGCTAGTATAGACACAATGAGACAAACGAAGGAGCTCTGCAAGAAACACAAATGTTCAAATCATTTCAGATTGTCACATACCATAACATAAAAGTTTTACTCAATTAACTGTACTGTTATTTCAATAATTCTCAAGTAGGAATAAAAAAGTATGCTGTACTCTGAAAAGTACAATTTCTTTAAGAGTAAATGTAACTGAGAACTACTGACCTCTGATGTAAAGTTTAACAATCTATACAGAGCCATAGCAATTGTGTGTGGATTTTTATTTTTTTATTTATTTTTTTGCATTTCAGAAACAGCTGTTTGGGATCGAGCCCCCCACGTCGCTGGAGCTCACTGGCTGGAGGAAATACTTCAACAGCTACACGGCACAGGGACGACGGAATGTATGTACTGTCTAGTAGAGCTGGGCGATATGGCCTAAAAATAAAATCTCTGATTATTTTACAAAAAATCTGATTTCCGATTTTAAAGGTCCCATGGCATGAAATTTTCACTTTCTGAGGTTTTTGAACGTTAATGTGAGCTCCCCTACCCTGTTTAGCCCCCCCCCATGGTTAAAAGTTGCGAAATGTCTAAACTGAGCATTTGCGATCCTTTTCTGCGTTACAAAAAATCGGAGCTCAAACGGGCGAGTTTGAACAAGGCACCTTATTGACGTCAGATCGAAAAAAGAAATGCAAATGCAGTTCCACCCCCGTCTGTCTGTACTCAGCGTCTCTGTAAATCACACCCAGAGAGTTTGGACTGCGAATGCGCTAGGCAATGTGAAATGCGTTTTTTTATTTGCCTGGAGGAAGTCCTTTATCTGAGCGTCTGGACCTTTGAACAGCAGTGGTTTATTTTCTGTGGAAATGTGTTTATTTTTCAATGGAAAGCTTCAAATCTCTCCCCCCGTGCAAAAACACGGAAATGGATCAGCTGAGAGCCGAGAGCGGAGAGTTTGGCCACGCCCCCACCCTCTACTATTGGTCATCTCTTTTCTCCTCATTTGCATTCAAGCAACAACGCCCATTATGGCCTGTTCAGAGAAATTACTCTTTCTCATCTTATCTCTGTTTCTCATGCACTGAGTGTTGATTTTGAAGAAGGATTCATTTACAGTATTAGGGAACCATTAAGGAGCCATATAAAAGCATCAAGAAGTACCATGTCATGAGATCTTTAAGATGTGTGAAGAATCCTTCAGTCGTCCAGGTAGAATCCCTGGTAAAAGGAGAAATTCAATTTGTCAACTGGACAAAGTTTATTTGGTCGAAAACGTTTCGCAGCTAGATATAAGCAGTGTCCATCAGCACTCTAACCAGAACTGAGGAAGCAACGCGGATGAGCAGCGAAACGTTTTCAACCAAATTAAACTTTGTCCAGTTGACAAATTGAATTTCTCCTTTTACTGCTGCTTCCTTTGGTGGAAACAGCTTTTGAACAGCCCTTACAGCGAGCACTCGTTTGTTCTAAGTCCAACGCAAGAAAACCGAACCAGTTCCATATAACAGATGTAGCAGCACCTTTCTTTGGTACAAGCTCCGGCTTTCCCTCAGTCGCTGCCGTGCTAGCTTGTACAATGTTTGGGTGCGCCCCCCTAACTTACCCGTGTAGAGCGTGGCGGCGCATTAGTTCCGCTCGCATGTAAAAAATTATTTAAAAATCGATTTTCATAAAAACACATCGTCCTGAACTGTAAATTCAAATTAATCGATAAATCGCGCACATCTACTGTCTAGGCCTTTAGTTGTTTAGTCCATTTATCAGTCGATCGGCCTATTTCAGCCAGTCATCTTATTTTGATAATAAGGATTTACATGGGACAGCAAGGGGAAAGGGGAAGTGTGTAAGTCAGCTGAAGATTTTGTAATTTTTTTGTATTTGTATGTAAAAATATATTATAGTTGTTTCCCATTCTCACCCGAAGTTGTATTTGGAGTAATTTGTGTGTGTTTGAGCAATCTTTAATCACTTATTTTCAAGACGCCATACTGCATGGGCGTGTATCGGTGGTGGTGAAAACGTGAGATGATCAGCAATATGGCGTCTTGAAAATAAGTGATTAAAGTTTACTTAAACATGCAGGAATCACTCCAAATACAACTGTGAGAGGGGAAATAAAAATGGGAAACAACTAAAACATGGTTAAAACCTCTAAAAAGCAGATTTTGCAGAATAAGTCTGCTTTACAATATCTTTACCTAAAATCTTGAAGTTTATTTGGGGGGGGACAAAATTGTCTGACTGCAACATTCAACATACCGTAATTTCTGGACTATTGAGTGCACCTGAATATAAGCCGCATCAACAACATTTTAAAAGAAAACCAAAATTGTACATATAAAGGCCACACCTGTCTATAAGCCGCAGGTGTCCACGTCTTCAACAACGTTTCCAAGTTCGGAGCATCTGCTTTTATTGCCTCTGAAACCTTTGGTCGTCTTTTTACACTGAGTCAGTTCGTCGCACTGTGATCGCCAGCATCTCACCATCGACTCATCGATGCCAAGCTCACGTGCAGCAGCTCTATTTCCGTCATTAAGACATATCCCACTCACTAATGTTCATTTAGCATCAGAACTTATTTTATCACACGGCGATAAACTGTTTTAGTGCTGACAACAGCGCTCGCTAGTGTTGTAACTTCATGTTAACCTCACAGACAGCGGTGCTTTCTTCACATCCACTGTGTTCATAAACAAATAATCCATCTATATACTGTATTAGCCGCATCGTTGTATAAGCCGCAGGGTTCAAAGTGTTAGAAAAAAGTAGCAGCTTATAGTCCGGAAATTATGGTACTTCTTGAATATTACACCAACTGAACTTCTCTTAAAAATTGAATTATCTAATCCTAATCACTTCTGTTGTCAAATCATTTTCCAGGCAGAGCTGTACTATAAAACACTGCTGTAAAAATACATATTACTTTGTGTTTTGTGTCATGTTTTGCAGTGTGTCTTGGCCACGTACGGCATCCTGGTCGCCACGGCAACGGTGTACATGATGCATAGGCAAAACAGTCAAGAGAAAAAGACACAGCCCACAGGCTGAGGAAAGAAGATATGCTGGTATGAAGAAGACATTGCACTAAACATGGACATACACACAGTAGAATAATCTGAATAAATCTGATTGTCACCACTTGATGTCTGTATTTGTTTCATGAAGCTGCTGCTCAGATGAGTGGTTAACTGTTAGTGAAGAATCCTTCAGTCGTCCATGTAGAATCCATGGTAAAAAGAGAAATTCAATTTGTCAACTGGACGAAGTTTATTTGGTCGAAAACGTTTCGCAGCTCATCCGAGCTGCTTCGTCAGTTCTGGTTAGAGTGCTGATGGACACTGCTTATATCTAGCTGTAGGGAGGAGCTAACTACACTGAAATTCCTCTGAAACTATCACCTCTTTGTTTTACACTTTCTGTCTGGACTCTTGTTTCGCATACCCATTCAGTACCATAATAGGTGTTTTCACACCTCTGGACCTGTTCTGGCTGTCCTATTGTTTCCTTTGTTTGTTTTGATTTGGGTTTGAAAATGGAATTATAGATGGGAGAGAGATTGTGTCTGACCCCTGGTTTACTTTCTTAAACCACATCTGAGCATATTTGTCAAACCACAAAACATTATGTTCGAGGAGTGGAACACGTCAGGGTGTACACAAGTGTGGGACGGATAAATTGTCACTAAGGTTTCATACATATAATTCTGTTTTGAATGTCTCTGGCTTGTATGACGATTTTGTTCTACTTTAAAAATGATAATGGTACAATGCAATTAAAGGGACATAAACATGAACAGTCTGTGTCCCCGGGTACAAGTTAGACATATTCAAATAAATATTAGACTCAGACTTGTTCTCAAGCAGATTATCCAATTAGAAAGCAGCTTCACATGAGTCTATTATTTGTGTTGCCAGTCTTAATGCAGAAATCCAGTTGGTTTAAATCTAGAAAGAAAGAAAGAAAGCTATGCCTTTATTAGTCCCACAGTGGGGAAATTCCATTTCTGCATTTAACCCATCCTGTTATTAGGAGCAGTGAGCAGCACATTACTGCGCCCGGGGACCATCTCCATGATCTTCTTGCTTCGGTTTGGTCAGGACCTAAGCTGGAGGATTTTACCTATGGTGCATGTTTTTTGGGTTGGGTTGGTGGGGGAAACCGGAGTGCCCAGAGGAAACCCACCCAGACACGGGGAGAACATGCAAACTCCACACAGAAAGGCCCAGGCAACCTGGGGATCGAACCCAGACCATGCATGCAAACTCCACACAGAACACACACGGAAAGGTCTGGGCGTCCCGGGGATCGAACCCGGAACCTTCTTGCTGTGAAGCATGAGCGCTACCCACTCAGCCACCGTGCCGCCAAAAATGCCTAAAATGCCTCTCTGATCTGAATGGTCACTCTGTAAACCCCAGAACCTGCACCAATCCTGAATCAGTGCTAGTGCAGCCTCTGCAGCTCAGGGGGGAAATTCTGGAGGTTCTGAGTTTTCACATGAGGCCTGTTCATACACTGAGCATAAGAACATCTTGTTTGTGTCCGCTGTCTGCAGGTTAAAGCTGTGGCATTTGTGATTGTATTCCAGTACCTTAAAGGGACAGCGTGTAAGATTTTTACCCGTTAATTACTGAAATTGAAGATACCCATTCAAAAATACATTGTTTTCCAAGCCTTTTCACTTCCATCATGAAATCAAAGTATTCTTTTGGACTTAGATATAGTCACATAAAAGGGGGATCTTCCCCATGCAGAGGCAGCCATTTTGAATACGAGAGCCCCAGAAGGACATTTGGGCTCCGCCTTCGCCTTCGGCAAGGCTCGTGGTTTTGGGTAAACAACACAAGCATGCTGCCGGATCAGACGTCGTAATGGATCTAACACGTGTTTTGGACTAAATTGTTTTACTGGATTTTATTCGCTGGATCCTTACGGACAAATTGAGAGCAAGTTTATGGTGAAATACAGAGTTTGACCTGTGCAAAGCATTCTAAGGTAAGCTAACCTCGTTTTATGCTTTTCCGTATAAAAGCCCCATGTGCTCGGGGAGTGATTGTTGTGCAGGGAAATTAATTGCATAGTCAAAAAGAGGAGACTGTAAGGTTTCATTTGATGTGTAGAGTGTCATGGTACATGATCAGGAATGTGTGTTTTCATGAGAAAAAAAAAAAAAAAACTGGACCGCGTTTTATTTATACAGTAGCGGCGCGCGGCTCGTGCGCGGGTACGAGAGCTGTCCGCACTACGGCGCGCCCGGGTGACCCTCGAGGTCTGCCGTAGCTAAAACAGAAAGTGCAATAGCACCATCCACCTATGTGCCACGAATCCTACACACTGGGGCTTTAAACAGTTCCTTTAATACTTGTAGGATCTAATTAAATTATTTTATTATTTTCCCATCAGTAACATGTGGGATTATTAAACAAAACAAAAATAAACAAAATGTTTAGAAAGCAGCGCACTGAATCCCTGTGAAATAGTGCACCGGGAATATGAGGAGCTATTTTGTCAGTTTGGCGACATTTTGTGGCAAAGCTTAAAATTGCAACCCCCCCCCCCCCCACCCCCCCACGCTTTTACATGTAACTTCTCATTCTATAGCCTACTTTATGATTCCAACAAAGAAGTTTTTTTTGTTTGTTTGTTTGTTTTAATGGCGATGGTCCTTCAGCTAACCAAATAATACTATAATATCTAGTTTGTGGCTGCACTATGATTTAAAAAAAAATAATAATAATAAATGAATAAAATAAAAATATATAAATTAAATACATAAACAAGTAAATAATAAATAATACCTAAAAAAAATAAAAAAAATAATAAATAATAATAAATAAAATAAACATATATAAATAAGTAAATAAATAATACATAAAAAATACAAATAAAACATTAAAAAAAAATAATAAGAAGAAATTAAAAGGGAGTCTAAAAACATTTTGAAATCCGACCGAAAAAATGTTTTTGTTGGGTTGTTGTTCACATGGATTTAACACTATGACAGATGGACATGTTACAACATTATGAAAAAAAAAAAAATTAACAAAATGTAAATGCTAAGGTGTTTATTTACCTCCAAATAGAAAATTTAAATAAGAAGAATAATAATAATTTAGATACACTTTTTTTCTTCCGGTCCCAGGAGGATATAACCTAATTTGTTCATTGATAGATAGGCTAATGGTAATAGTTTGTGCTAAGCGTTTCCTGCTTATAAATGACTGTTGCACTTGTGTCACATACACTAAATGCACATGTGCTGTTATACTAGTGAAAAGTGAACAGCTTTCCAGTATGTCACGTGACTTCTCAGAAACGTCTCTGCGCTTATTTTGAAAGTGAAAGTGAAATGTACTTAATCACACGCTCCTCCTCCTTGGTCACACGTTATATTCAAACCCAAAACGAAAGTATGAAGACAGGGATGTGTTAATTGGTTGGCTATGCGAGCCGGTGTACTGCGAGCCGACTACTCACCCAAAACAGTCCGCCACACTTCGCCTAAGCACCCCAAGTAAGTCAGACCATTTATATTGATGCAAGTTAACGCTTTACTCCCGTGCGCGCACTTTGGCACAGCCCGGGGCGCACGGATAACCTGTTCCGTGGGTATTTTAACGTAGCTGGGAAAAAGTTTAGTACTTCATTCTTCCCCGAAATGGCTGATTTTTGAGCGTTTCAACTTTCTGGGCTGTCACTGTCACTTTGGTGTTCTGTTGAGGAACATAACGTGCGCTTTTACGCAAATATTTGGACACATTAGGCGTAACAGTGCAACGTTATGTTATGTTTATGTCATGAAAACGCTCTAAAAATCAGCTGTTTCGGGGAGACTGAAATACATTAAGTAAATTATAGAAACTTTTATCCAGTTGACACAATTGTGTTTTTCGTTTGCTATGAATCATACCTGAACGACTGATGGTAAAAAGCTAATTTCTGAATATTTCTTCACATACATTCAATACTACTACTGTTAGTAAATAATAAAGGCCAGCTCTTGAGTCAAGTACTGTACTCTGTGTTTGATTTGTACTACGACGAGCGCTTTAAACTGGATTTATAACAGCCAGTAGCGATGGTGACGTTCCTTAACATCTTTTTCTTCCTAATTTGAATGCATTTTTATACTTTTGAATACTTTTTTTGAGCCAACTCCAAGAGTCTGCACAGATGCAGAGTGGGCGTCACGACTGAGAGCTTTGTGCACTAAAAAAATCTGCAATTCGTTTATTAGTATTAGAAGTGGAATGTTTTATCTAGATTTCCAGGTATTCCAGATGTTTTGCAGATAAAATGAGTTCTCACATTGACTTTTGCAATTGAAATAAATAGTTGCCTAGAAGAGCCAGTCTTTTGAACGGCTCTGAAGTGTCAGCAGTGTCAGCATTAAGAATGATAACTGGTAGGGCTGGGTTCAAAAGATCGATCCATGATACGATATCGATTCACTATCAAAAAATACGATATCGATTCAAAAATTTGCGGATCGATCTTTTCCAAATGGTTATAGGCACTATTTTCTCGACCACGGAAGAAGAGCTATAAAAGGCGGGTGCCGGTGAATGAAACTGAAACTTAGCGCGCCTTGCGAGATGGCTGGAGCTGCACAGCTAAAATCACCTCCTGGTTTGAAGGCTGATGTGTGGCATTACTTTGGATTCAAACGTTATGAGGACAGTATGTAAGTAGATCGAATCGGATCGGATCGTGGATCAAATCGCATCGTGGCCTTGTGAATCGAAATTGAATCGATCCAGGAAATCAGGATCGATACCCAGCCCTAATAACTGGTATGTTATAATCTGAGTGAGATTTTATTGTAATATTTTATTGTGTAATAATTGGTAATTTGTAGTGTGTGAGTGTGTATTGATTATATTGTTTACGTTTTATATTGTATTTCTCACCTGCTCAGGGACTACAGATGGAAAGTAGCTTCAGCTACAGTATAATCTGGTGTAGCATCTTTAATGTTTTTGCACATTGTCCCTGTCAAATAAACTAATAAAGAAAGAAAGAAAAAGAAAGTGAATGGATCTGATTTGGAACCACAAAGGAACCGAAAGCCCAGGCAGTCACTAATAGAGAAAATGATTGTAGGAAAGTAGGCTTAATCTATAGGAGCAAGTTGAGTTCTGAGTATAGTTTAAAACACTCATAACCTACAGAATCCATTCACACTACTTATATTGCATCACATAGGCTTAAATAATGTTTGCAAATTCAATGAAAGTATTTTGAAGTGAAAATAAACGCACCAGCAAAGTAAGGAAAGGTTGAAACAGTGCATAATGACAAATAAAAATACACTGGTTTATTCATTTATATACTGAACAGTGGTGGAATGTAATGATGCAAAAGTAGTTACTGTATTACTACTTTAGTCATGTGTACTTTACTTAAAGGGACAGTGTGTAAGATTTTTACCTGTTAATTACTGAAATTGAAGATACCCATTCAAAAATACATTGTTTTCCAAGCCTTTTCACTTCCATCATGAAATCAAAGTATTCTTTTGGACTTAGATATAGTCACATAAAAGGGGGATCTTCCCCATGCAGAGGCAGCCATTTTGAATACGAGAGCCGCAGAAGGACATTTGGGCTCCGCCTTCGCCTTCAGCAAGGCTCGTGGTTTTGGGTAAACAACACAAGCATGCTGCCGGATCAGACGTCGTAATGGATCTAACACGTGTTTTGGACTAAATTGTTTTACTGGATTTTAGTAGCTGGATCCTTACGGACAAATTGAGAGCAAGTTTATGGTGAAATACAGAGTTTGACCTGTGCAAAGCATTCTAAGGTAAGCTAACCTCGTTTTATGCTTTTCCGTATAAAAGCCCCATGTGCTCGGGGAGTGATTGTTGTGCAGGGAAATGAATTGCATAGTCAAAAAGAGGAGACTGTAAGGTTTCATTTGATGTGTAGAGTGTCATGGTACATGATCGGGAATGTGTGTTTTCATGAGAAAAGAAAAAAAAAAAAAAAAACTGGACCGCGTTTTATTTATACAGTAGCGGGTGACCCTCGAGGTCTGCCGTAGCTAAAACAGAAAGTGCAATAGCACCATCCACCTATGCGCCACGAATCCTACACACTGGTAGTCTGGTTAACACCTGACCATATCACAAGTGAGATATGGGTCTGGAAACTCGCTTCGAAAAATCCCGTAGCGGAGGTGTGGTTAGCGATTGCCAACGGCCGTTTATTGGGCGTTATGAATGTCTATCATTGAGCGTATACGTAAGTCCATAGCCAATCATGTCAGTTGTCAGTTCAAACTACAAGCTTCCGTTTGTCATGTAGTACGCGTCACCGTCTTGCCACACCTCCCCCGCTCTCTGATTGGGGCCCTAAATCTGGGACTCTCGCTTGGACGAGTTTCCAGGCCGCCTTCCAGTTCGAAACGAACGGAAGCGGCCTGGGAATTCCCAGGCTAACACACTGGGGCTTTAAATAGATTTTTCACTTTTGCTTCACTACATTACCTGTAGGTACCTGTGCTTTCTACTCCGCTACATTTGTTAACAGGACTGAAAAGTATTGAGTAAACTAAAATATACAAATAAAAACAGATTCAAATTTCAAATTTCTTTCAAAATCACTACATTTGAAACTTCATTAGACTACAAAAACTGTGCTGAATAGTTTTACTTTTTACTCTTGAAGTACATTTTTGAATACACAGTAATACTTTTACTTGAGTATTCTTTTTTATTTTACTTCAGTAACAAAATGGAGTGCTTCTTTCACCACTGGTCTGCAGAATCTCCCTGTGTTTAAAGGATAATTCACGTTTTTTACAATCTGAGCCTTATTTCGGTAATAAAACAAGTTGTTTTACTCACCCATAGCACTTTGGTGTCATATGGAGCACTTCCGGAGATGTTTTAGATTTGCGATCTCCGTAATGCGAGTTCTCGGGTCATATAATATATGCCCCGTGCGGTCTCCAAATAACACAAACTTTAGCACTTTTCAAATCATAGAAGCTCAATGTCTTAGTCTACGCTTTCATTTGAGTCAAAAGTGGCCTGTAACCTGAGATTTATCCATAATTTACAGCTTTGCGTTTCATGTTTGGGTCCCGGGAGCTGAGAGTGAAATAAGCTGTGACTCTGCACATGCGCACTGGCCTCCTCATCTACTCGAAACTATGGATAAATCTCGGATTACAGGCCACTTTTGACTCAAATGAAAGCGTAGGCTAAGACATCGAGCTTCTATGATTTGAAAAGTGCTAAAGTTTGTGTTATTTGGAGACCGCAAACATGTGCCCCGAGAACTTATGTTACGGAAATCGCAAATCTAAAACATCTCTGGAAGTGCTCCATATGACACCAAAGTGTTATGGGTGAGTAAAACAACTTGTTTTATTACCGAAATAAGGCTCAGATTGTAAAAAACGTTAATTCTCCTTTAACATTTCTGTTCTTTATATGCAGGTCACATGCTTTCTCAACAACAATATGGTTAACAAAAAAAAAGTAAAAGTTGTATTAGTTCAACAGAAATTCCATGCAAGGAATTGATTCTGCATGACTAATGATGAATATGGGCTTGATTATGCATCAGCACACTTGACATTACGCAAAAGTGGATTATTGTTAGTCACATGATCTTATACTTACAATAACAGCAAACGCAGGGTTACGCATTCATACAACTTTAACCTTTTACAATTAGTTTTTATTTTTTGCAAATTTAGGATGGCATTTTGTTTCTTTTTTTCCCCAATGGTTGTTTGACCGGTGCAAACATTGCCTATTACCACAGTGAACTTTAAAACTTCCCATTCAAATACCACAAAACCATACTGAATTGGCAGATTTTAATGACGCTTATTTCATGTGGGGGGCTACATTGAACTAGTGTTGTCATGTCATGCTTGATTTCGATACTATGGTACTCAACACTGCTTCCAATACCACAATGATATTAAACAATTCTGCCTTAAAGATCCCATGACATGGTACTTCTTGATGCTTTTATATGGCTCCTTAATGATTCCCTAATACTGTAAATGAATCCTTCTTCAAAATCAACACTCATGTGTATGGGAAAGACCCATGAACACAGTCAGAGTCAAAAATATCTCTCTGGAACACTTTATTCTGGGCGTTGTTGCTTGAATGCAAATGAGGAGGACAGAGATAGGCCAGAGCAGCGGATGGGGGTGTGGCCAAACTCTCCGCTCTTTCCTCTTCAGCTGTGCGCTGACCCCACTTCCATGTTTTTACGCGGAGGAAGATATGAGAAGCATTCCATTGAAAAATAAACACATTTCCACAGAAAATAAAATTAAACCACTGCTGTTTCAGAGGTTCGGAGGCTCAGATAAAGGACATCCGAGCCTGGAAACGCTCTCACGTGCCTCCAGGCAAATAAAAAAACGCATCTCGCATTGCGTAGCTCGTTCGCGGTCCAAACTCTATGGCCATGAGTTCCAGAGACGGTGGGTAGAAACACAGACGGGGGGTGGAACTGCATTTGCATTTTTCCCTGAGTGTGACATCAGAAACTTCCCTTGTTCAGAATCGCCCGTTTGGGCTGCCTTTTTTTCAAATGCAGAAAAGGATCGCAAATGCTCAGTTTAGACATTTCGCAACTTTTAGCCATGAGGGGGGGGGCCTAAACAGGGTAGGGGAGCTCACGAGCTAACGTTCAAAAACCTCAGAAAGTGAAAATTTCATGCCATGAGACCTTTAAATATATTAAATTACAGCTTGTTTTATAGCTCAAAAATACTTAGAAAAACAGGCATTCTGACTGTAAGTGGGGCATCTCCACAGATCTAACCTGTAACTTGGTCTCTGGAAGATAGAAAGGTTTAATGCCATACTGTGAAACATTCTAGACAAAGCAATAACATCTTAAAGCCTTTGACGGACCCTCCACACAATGCACCTTTAGTGTATTTCAAATTTCAAAATAAATCTAAATATTCAGCACAAATAGACCCTCAGATTCAACAGTTAAAATTTAGAATTTGCTGTGAAAATCTGCAGCAAAGATCCAAGATGACGAACCTAACTGTACAGAGAAGGCAGTTTCCTATTGGCCGTTTTCTTCAGTGGCCGGGGCTTATATTGCAGGAGTGAAAGAGATGGGGTTTTGATTAATTGACGAATTGACCAAATTGGTTCCCTAAAGCATTTTCTGGCTTTTAGTGAGTTAAATCGACACCAAATTTTTCGCAACAAATTTTACACTTTTTGGCTATTGAAATTAACTCATTCACTGCCGGCCTGTTTTCAGAATTCCAAACCCAGAGTGCCACAGGTTTCAGTAGAATTTCACTGATTTTCCAAGACCCACAGAATACTGAGTTCTTTGACTATATAAACATGGGACACATCAAAATAAAGTGTCGACTCTCTTCTTTCACCTGGAAAAAAAATTATGTTTCTAACCTTTTCGGTTCTCAAATAACTGATAGTAGAACATAGGGAAGTTTCAGCAAAAACACTGGTTTTTGAGCAAGAAATGGAGAAAACGACCTTTTAGTTCAGAGAAGGATTTCGAGCAGATCAGTGACTTTGACATCAATATTTATCGATTTAGTGACACCTCAAACATCTAAAATAACAGAGAAAGAGATTTTTGATGACAAAGTACATTTTTTATTTACAAATATAAGAATATAAGGCTCTGTGAATCCTTCAACTCAATTGTGCCAAGAGATGTTTACAGGATATAATATCTTTTCATATAAAATAGAACTTTGTCACTTCACAACAATATTGAGGCTCAGAGTACACACTCATATACACACACACACACACACACGCACCTACACACACACACACACACACACACACACACATATATACGTATATGTACATACACACAAGCCCATGCATAAACCTTTACACACACACACAGCTACACACGCACACACACACACGCACCTACACACACACACACACACACACACACACACACACACATATATACGTATATGTACATACACACAAGCCCATGCATAAACCTTTACACACACACACAGCTACACACGCACACACACACGCGCGCGCGCCGCACGCGCGCGTACACACGCACGCACGCACACACACACATATAAACTCAATTCTTCTCATCTCGTGCCTCTTTGGAGAGCAGAATCCAAGTCAGTAAACTTCTTTGGCACTGTCGTAGTTCTCAGCGGAGCAGGGAGTCCCCCCTGCTCCGCGCAGCGCGATCAGGACACGCCCCCTGCCTCAGCCAGAGCAGATCTCTGCCCCAACATCGCTGCGTGTCTCTGTGATCCTCTGATCCGGGATCTTGGGTCCCAAAAGCGATCAAACCGCTCCGTAGGCGCTGATCAACAGTTATCTGCTTTTCCGGGTTCACTCGCCTCACCATCTTACTCCATTCGCCTCCACTCGCACTCCACAGTACACACACACTACACTCCTCTCCTCTCCCGCCTCTCCTATCGGCAGATAATGATACAAGATCCCCACCTACAGGTTGGGAAGGGTGAATTACACCTTCAAAGCTGCTCCAGGTCGTATCCTAGCAACCCCCGCTGAAAAACGTCCTTGACGAGTTTATTCGTCACGGCACTCAACGTTCGGATTCAACATGACGAGAAAACTCGTCACCGGCAGTCAATGAGTTAAGGGCTTGAAAATGTTCAGAATTTTTCAAAGATTTTTTTTTTTTTTTTTTAATTTACTTAGAATTCATCAAATAAAATTCAGATTAAAAACAATTTTCAGAGTTAAAAAATGGAAAGTCAGAAATTCAACAGCATTTAAAGTTCAAAATCTGATTAAACATTTTTCCATAGGTTAATTTCTGACCTGTTGATATGACTTCTAAAAAAAAAAAAAGTAGCTTTAGTATTGATTAGTAGCAGATTTCCAATATTTTTGCACCAGTACAGCTTTTTCTGTTTTGATATCGCTGTCAATACTATGGCTGATATCAACCGATACCAGAGCAGAGACTGAAAATATCATTTATTTCCTTTAAACACAAATGGCATATGTGAAACAATGATACAAATGTGTTTTGTAACTTATTTATCATATAAGTAATTACGGAACAGCTTTGAAAAAAATACAAGTTCAATTTAACAAGGTATTTTTGGCCAATATTGGTAAGTAAATTGTCTTATTACACCAGTTTTTATACGAAAATGGGATATTGACTGAACCAGTATTCTGGGACCAATGTCTGATCCATCAAAAAATGTTTGATAATAGTGCCGATATCCATTATCAGTATTGTATCAGTGCATCCCTACTCTTGGCAACCCAACACTGAATTAAACAAAACTTTATCTTGTCTTATCTTAGCTGAATTAGTCCTTTCATGACCCTGACTTCTGTCTTTTTAACCGCAATCTCAGGATTTTGTTGTCCAAACATGGAACCTTGTGGAATACCGGGGAACTGATATCCATGTGCCTTCCCAACCACCATGGAGGATGTCCCAGAGCGGGGAGGAGGAAGTTGCGCAGTGGGGGGTCACGTGGACAACCTCGGACCCCTCTAGGATGCTCACTGCGGATCTGACTGGAAGACAAACGCAAAACACTGCAGCACAAAGACGAGAGGCAGGGACTATTTTACAGAGAAGAGACACGGCGGAAGGACACTTGCCCGTACAGGTGGGTAAAGCAGCATTTACAAAATACATTTTTGACACTGCTGATGAAAACACGAGGGCGAGACAATAAGGGAGACACTTTAGGCACTGGTTGTGGGGTTTTGTTGCAACTAGCTAAAATAAAATAAAATTAATTACAGGCTTTGTAATTTATTAATCTCCATTAATTGCATAACAATATTTGCCCCATAAGCAACATTTATTTTATGTTAATGAATTTTAGTGGATGATTTAATCAAATAATACACACAGACATGACTTTTAAACACAAGCTTTTTAATGTCCAGAAAAATGTCTTGGGGGGGGGCGGGGGGGGATTGCATTTCATTTCAAATAGTAGATAGTAGACAAATAGTAGACAAAGGTAAGGTCCCGTCCAAAATGGAAGAGACTAAAGTTAAAGGGCCATTTTACTTTAAAGGAAAAGTAACGGGTTTTTTTACAATCTGAGCCTTCTTTCGGCAATAAAACAAGTAGTTTTACTCACCCATAGCAGTTTGGTGTCAATTGGAGCAGTATCGCAGAAGTTATGTTGAGCCGTTCTGTTCTACTAATGATCCCGTATCCGTTAACATGGTGCTCGTATCATATGCTCGGGGCATTACTTTGCGCTCTCCAAATAACACAAACTTTAGCACTTTTCAAATCACAGAAGATCGCTGTGTCAGGGTAGACTTTTAGTGGATTCCAAAACGGCCTGAAACCCGATATGCAGCTATAGTTTCATTTGATGACGTCATCAGAGAGGACAGTGCGCATGCGTGAACTCAGCTGTTTTGTAAACACCGCTAGTCCGAAAGAAGCTAACACCGCTCTGAACTTTACTTTTCTGTTGCGATATCGGGTTTCAGGCCGTTTTGGAATCTACTAAAAGTCTACCCTGACACAGTGATCTTCTGTGATTTGAAAAGTGCTAAAGTTTGTGTTATTTGGAGAGCGCAAAGCAATGCCCCGAGCACTCACGCTAACGGATACGGGATCATTAGTAGAACAGAACGGCTCAACATAAGTTCTGCGATACTGCTCCAATTGACACCAAACTGCTATGGGTGAGTAAAACTACTTGTTTTATTGCCGAAAGAAGGCTCAGATTGTAAAAAAAACGTTACTTTTCCTTTAAGTTGCCTTCTGAATGGCCACGTTTACGTGATGTTTTTCAATTCCGAATTAATTGTTAATTGTCTACATGTAAATAATAATTTCGAATTGAGGTTTACATGGAAAACATGTTAAATCGGCTTTATTTAATTCCGCTCAACATCTGGGGGGTCGGGAAGGGTTCTGATTGGACACGGGACACGAGTGTATTTACGTCTACCAGAATAAAACACACACTTCAGCTGCTACTGACTTTTTGTTATCTTGGTTTGGTTAGTGTTTTTCCGTTTTCCCATCCACTTTTTTATTATTTGTAGTTCTTACAGCGCATTTATTAAAATAATTGTTTTGGTTCGAGACCAACGTTTGCTCTGGGCCGCCATCTTGCAGTGCTTCATCACGTCAGAAGGGCGACCCAACAAGCATGCGCTGAACGACCGGAATGACTTTTAAGCAGAATAAACATTTACATGATCAAGAAATAAATTAATTCGGCTTTAAAATCTAAATAAACCACCCGCTCAATTCGGAATTAATTTTAATTCTGAATAATAATTTTCAGTTTACCTGGTCTTTTTAAAGCAGAATTAATTTTAATTCGGAATTAAATTACTTTTAATCGGAATCAAAGCTCTCGTGTAAACGTGGCAAATGTAGTGTATGTCTTGTAAAATGTTTTCTGCACAGTTTGTGAATACTTTTATTGGGTAGTTTTTTGAATAGAAATTTACCGTCCAGCAAACCCAGAGCTCCATTGTTGTAGTCGGAACTGTTTGCGTCAGTATATTTGGCGTACTGCGACATGGTGCACTGACAAACATTCCGCGTTGTTTGTCATGCAAACTGCAATAAAATGTGTTCAGTTTTTTTAATGCATTATTTCCTTTGTAATGAATTAATCATAATTAACATGTTAATGTCCTACCCCTAGTTGTAGCCTCATTAAAGATCCCATGACATGGTACTTCTTGATGCTTTTATATGGCTCCTTAATGGTTCCCTAATACTGTAAATGAATCCTTCTTCAAAATCAACACTCAGTGCATGAGAAACAGAGATAAGATGAGAAAGAGTATTTTTTCTCACTCTGAACACACTATAATAGGTGTTGTTGCTTGAATGCAAATGAGGAGAAAAGAGCTGGCCAATAGTAGAGGGTGGGGGCGTGGCCAAACTCTCCGCTCTCTGCTCTGAGCGCTCTCTGATCCATTTCCTTGTTTTTGCACGGGGGGAGAGATTTGAAGCGTTCCATTGAAAAATACATACACAATACATACAACACAAACACATTTCCACATAAAATAAAATTAAACCACTGCTGTTCAAAGGTCCAGAGGCTCAGATAAAGGACTTCCGAGCCTAGAAACACTCGGACGTGCCTCCAGGCAAATAAAAAAACGCATTTTGCATTGCCTAGCGCATTCGCAGTCCAAACTCTCTGGGTGTGATTTACAGAGACGCTGAGTACAGACAGACGGGGGTGGAACTGCATTTGCATTTCTTTTTTCGATCTGACGTCAATAAGGTGCCTTGTTCAAAATCGCCCGTTTGAGCTTTGATTTTTTGTAACGCAGAAAAGGATCGCAAATGCTCAGTTTAGACATTTCGCAACTTTTAACCATGGGGGGGGGGGGCCTAAACAGGGTAGGGGAGCTCACATTAACGTTCAAAAACCTCAGAAAGTGAAAATTTTCATGCCATGGGACCTTTAAGACAAAATGGAGTTGTGTTTCGTTTCATTCACACATGTTGGAGTAACTCTTTATTATTCATCTGTCTGCATCTCCAAAGCTCAAAATGCTCTGTTCCACCTTGTGATGTCATGAAGTGGTAGTTTTACTTTTCGTTCAGTAGAGATTGACAGTTCCAGGGCTGAAATCATCCAGATGATTCTAGTCAAGTTGCATGGAGTTTAATAACAGTAGAGCACTTCCTGTATTACCACATGACATCACAAGATGGACCAGAGTGTTTTCAGTTTTTGAGAAGAACTCAGCCTAAATATGCAGATTTGTGTGTTAAACATGTGTTAATGAAACAAAACACAACTCCAGGTGTGTTTTTGATGAGAACACAATATTTCAGCATAGGTGATGCCCATAATATGTGTGGTCAGATATATATGAAGCACAATGAAACACTAGTAGTAATAGTGCTATTTAAAAAGCTTTGAAACTGAAGTTTAGGAAGATTTACACATTTTAAAAAGTAGTATTTTTGTTATCATTGTGCACTTTCATAGTTATTTGAATAATACGTAAGCCTACATTACAACATTTTCCATGCATTTTTGTGCATTTATTGTTAATACAATACAACACTAACTAATAAGTACAGTTAAATATAAGAAATAATAATGGAATATGTCTTTGTCAATATTGTCTTCTAGTTGCTAGACATTCAGCTGGAGCTACACAAGTGGAATGGTGAGCCAGAGAGCGCAGAGGAACTCAACTGGAAACAGGTACAACCACACGCCAATAGGAGATGATAGGGCGGAGATAAAGAGAGGGGAATATGGAAAATTTACTTTTTGAAGATTTCTACCATGTTATGATGTTGTTCCCTGACATGGTTTTATATGCCAACCATCTCTCTCCCAGGTCCTAAAATTACTGTGAGCAGTACGAGCCTTTCCAGTGCTCTGCCCTAGGGCTGGGCGGTATACCGGTGCATACCGAATACCGGTGTTTTTTTTTAACTATATGAATTTTTCATTTACCGCAATACCGGTGAGTGTGTGCGTACAAAACGTCAGGAACACAGACCGGCGGAACGTTGTGCTGGAACGTCGCGCCAGGGAACTGTTTTGCAGTGGCACGAGAGCGGTGGAAGCGTAAGCTGTGTCCCAATTCAAGGGCTGCAGCCTCCGCTGCTTTTTCAGCCGCTTTTCAGCAGCTCCGAAGGCTGCGAAAGCTGCAGCCCTCGAACTAGCCTCTGCGGAACGCAAGGGACATGGGACAGGTCCACAGAGCCACTCACAGCGCCCAGACACGCTGCTAACGTTAATGCAAACACGCACCACTCTAATGACGCACACAGATCAATAACATGGCTAGAGTGTGTGTTGAGCGGTGAACAACATTATATGGTGAACTTATACTGAAAAGAGCTTATACTGCTTCAACTGCTACCGCTGTAGGGATACAAGTGAAAAGAGAGGTTACATCAAAGGAAACCATTGTCTCATCCTGATAAACTAGAGAAACTTAACTTTGTTTACAAATTCGGCTGTGTTCTCAATGTGGTGCTCTGTGTTACCCACCAAAGGAGCCAAGATGTTTTTTTGGTGTTTGCTCACATTGTATGTGATGGAGTCAATGCTACATACAATGGGTCTGAGTGGTACTCCTTGTTTGTGAATCTTAGGGAGGCCATAGATGCACGGGATGGTGTCACCAGGGTACAGTCTGTAATACAGCTGTAGATCAATGACTTCTTCTTTCCTCAACTTCTGCAATTAATCATTGATCTTCTTTTTGTACGCATTGGTGGGGTCCCGTTTCAGTAATTCGTAGATTGCTCTTCACCTTAGCCTCATAATCAGCTGAGTTCAGGATGACTGTGCATCTCCCTTTGTCCGCTGGCAGGATGTTGATGTTCTGGTCCCTCTCTAGAGCAATGATGGCCTTCCTTTCCTCTGGTGTTACGTTGGAGGGTGGAAGTTTGGCATTGCTCACTGCAGCTGTTAATTTCAGTCTGAAATTAACAGCTGCACTGAGCAATGCTGCACTTTACCAAGTCCAATTTTCTGCAGTAATTATTCCCTAAATTATTAGGAAATTGGGGTAACACCTTGTCATGCATGAAAAAAAAAAAAAAACATCAAATACCGTGATACCGGTAGAATTTGGAAAAATACCGTGATATCAATTTGGTCATACCGCCCAGCTCTACTCTGCCCACAAGCCTATGTCACCCATGCTGCCACACAACAATGCTCCATAAATACACAAAAAGATGACACAAAACTGTACACAACAACTTGACAAACCTGATGTGATGTGCAGTTGTTTTATTTGGAAGATCCACACTGATTGGGTTGTGATCGCACTCTGAAGGAGGAGTGACTTAGCACGGGGAGCAATGGGAAGGGGGGGTGTCAAGAATGGAAGTGAAATTTACTAAACATTACGTTCATTTCGGCGAATATAGCATTTTCAAAACTGTAAAAGGTGATTGAAATATGTATGTTTGCAGCTAATACCCCATAGAAATACTAGAAAATACTCTGTAATTCAATTTTATTTCTATTTACAAAAAGGATTTTTATAAGTGATGGACAATATAACGATGTCATCTTCCCGTGCTTTATATGTTGTAGTTGTTGAACTGACAATAGCGAAAATAGCCCTAAACTTTTTTATAGAATTTATATAAACATGCATTTAGGTAGTGTAATGTCCTGTACATACAACAATAGTTGCCACAGTAGTTCAAAAGTACAATTATATTCCAAATGCATGTATAGCGAATCCTTAATAACTTAATAAGACCAATGCCTCTGGATATGTTTTATTACTATTACGTTTACTATTACTGACTATTACTATTACCAATATCCGATATTTGGCTTGCTGCTGTGGTCGATATTTAGCTTTTAAAATCCATAGCAAAGCCCACAACTTTATCTTAAATCAATGGAGATGTCATTGCTCTGCCTGACTTTAAACAGCCCGACCTTACATTTATTCCATTACAGTTCTCACAAATACCATAAAAAAGAGGTATTCCGACTGTGACTGTTTCCTTTCCACAGATCTGACCTGTAACTTGGTCTGGTTTGGTCTCCAAGGAGATAGAAAGGTTTAATGCCTTAATGTGAAACATTCCAGACAAAGCAATATCTCCACGGAGTAAATAATTTGAGGGACTCTCCGCCAGAAAAGGTACACAATGCACCTTTAAACTAAAGGAAAGTTTTCACTTTTGTAAAATAAAATAAAAACAAAATGCATTTATACCAATACTGGAACTGATATAACCACCCAACTGTCATTACTATTACTATTATTGTACTTGTGCTTAGTGCAGTGCAAAGAAAATACTGCAGTTAGACAATAGTACGTGCTAGTACATGCTATTATCTTTTACTATTTTTATTGCAAAAGTGAAACAAACATGTGTCTTCTCATAAAACAGAACAACTTCACAGAAATACACAAATAAACTATGCTTCATAACTTCCTTCCCTGTCTGTCACTATAAAAAAATGAATACAATACAAACAGATGTATGGAGAGTAACCAAAAATTGAGTAATGCTACTTCAAAATATTCTATTAGTATAAAGTATAATAGTATAACAGTATAAAGATGTATCTCCAAATAATTTCTCTTGTGGATCAATAAAGTTTCCCTAAGTCTAAGCACTGGTCCAAGAAATGACTCAATAGTAGACAAGTATTTGTGAAAAGTACTAGTCAAGAGTAAATTCTAGAGCAGTGTTTCCCAACCTTTTTTGTCTTGTGTACCCCCTGAGCCTTTTTGTCATACCTCGAGTACCCCCTCACTCATACGTGTTGATAATTCTCCAAAAGTAGAACGTGACACAACAGATTATTAAATGAAAATCATTTCATGTCATCTCCTTAATTTGAAATTTTAATTATCAGGCATTTTCGCTCTTTTCTTTAACTCAAATTTACTCAAATTAGAATTCAAAAATTCAAAAAAATCTCCCCCTGCACCTGGCAGCGACACTGTACCACCTGCAATGTGCTCACGTACCCCTGGTTGGGAAACACTGTTCTAGAGTACCTGTAAGATCTGATTTATAATTTCAAGTTAATGTAATTTGAAGGACAAAATATTAAATATATTAAGTAAAAGAAACACAAACTTGTAGATTTAATCACAATGGGAAGAGGAACCACAACTGTTTTTCAAGCAAGAGTACTATTTATTTAAGTAGCAAAAGCATGCTGCTAGAAAAGTACTCTGAAAAGCACAATTCCATTAAAAATTTACTCAAGTAAATGTAAGTGAATACTCCCCACTTCTGATAATGAATCATAGGTCGAACTGGTCAAAGGTCACATTTATATACAGTAATCCCTCATTTATCGCGGGGCTTAGGTTCCAGAAATAACCCGCAATAAGAGAAATCCGCGAAGTAGGACAATTTTATATTTTACAATTATTCTACATGTTTTAAGGCTGTAAATGCCTCACCACACACATTCTACACTTTTCTCAGACTGGTATTAACATTTTCTCACATTTGTCTCTAGTTTAAACACTCAAACTTTCATAGATTTTCAACAAAATGTATTAATAGTGACGCGTGGGGGGAGACACGGCTCCGGGAGCCCCGCCGGTCGCGCGGATGCGACGCGCACCAACCCCTTGGAGAAGTGCGCGACACGTGCTGCTCTGTCACGGATTTGTCCACGATGAGGGGTTCATCGTGGACAAATCCGTGACAGAGCAGCACGTGTCGTGCGTACACTGGGGCTGTGAGCACGGGATAGAACCACGGCGCCCGGACCGCGTCGTCTCAGCCCGAGCCACAAACCGAACACGCACGAACGCAAGAGCCACACGGAGTGATTTAATCCTGGTTTAGTCCAGGTCTAGACCTGGTCCAGTCCTAGTTTAATCCAGGGCCAGTCCAGGTTTAGACCTGGTTTAGAGCTGGTCGAACAGTGAACCGCGATAGAGCGAGGGTTCACTGCACAGCACTTTTCCAATTTCAGGCCACACAAAGCGCTTCACATCATGAAACTACTCACCCATTCACACACACACACGCACACCAGTACACGCAAACACTGCGGGAAAGTTGGGTTAAATGTCTTGCCCGTGGACACAACAACAGTATGCATGTGTGGCAGCTAACATTCCAGTTTTTCAGTTCCATTTGACATCCCTCTTCAGCTGCAATGTTATCATAATACAAACAGATATAACCATGTCTCCTGCTAATTTGAATAAATGGTACATGAAAACGATTGAGCCACAAAAGTACTGACTGATCTGTGTATCTCTCGGTTCCTTACAGGCCTGCGCGTTCCTCTTGTTGTTTACCTTACGCACAGTAGATGTTAATTCCCGTCATGGGCAGAGCTCTTAGTGTTTTAATTTCACTTTGCTCATGGGAGTCTGGGAGCCACACCTAACTGTACTTACTGTAACCGTTTATGGACGAGGAGTGTCCCAAAGTATTTAGTTTAGACTTTTGTAGACTTTTGAATGAGAGAGTTTGGAACTGCACCCTCTACTGTTTTTACTGGCAAAAATGCACCAAAGTAGGACTGGATAAAGGTCTATTCACTAGCAAGGACCACGCTATGACAACGGAATAAGATAAAGATTTTTATTGACGGGGAGTAGATGTGATGGCTGGGGAGAGACTCAGGGTGGGGGCTCCGTCTCCAATCCAAAATGGTCACCCAGCTGATTTGGAACCCCCTTCCTTAAAGATGATGTCTTCAGGCTGAAGGATGGATGAGAGACACTGACATGGACGGTGTTGTCGGGATAGGCTGTATAAATAGACTTCTGGGTAATTGAAGATGTGGCCGAGATAAGCTGTGGTTGGCTGGCGAGAAGGTTGAGGCGTGGTCCAGCTCCTGAATCTAATTTAATCATATTAACTCCACTTAAAATGTGGAATAAAGGTGGATAAAGGTGATTTTTATATTTTTATTAAAGTGGTCCCTCGTTTGTCGCGGGGGTTAGGTTCCAGAAATAACCCGTAATGAGTGAAATCCGCGAAGTAGGACAACTTTATATTTTACAATTATTATACATGTTTTAAGGCTGTAAACGTGTTAAAACACTGGAATTAACATTTTCTCACATTTCTCTCTGGTTTAAACACTCAAACGTTCGTAGATTTTCAACAAAATGTATTAATAGTGAAGCGTGGGGGCTCCGCCGGGAGTCACTGGCTCCGCCGAAAGCACTGCGCTCATCCAACGGTACTGCCATGTCCCGGGACGCGACGCGCACCAACTCCTTGGAGAAGTGCGAGTGGTCAAATCCGTGACAGAGCAGCACGACCGGCGCAAGGCCGGGGCTGCGAGCACGAGATCGAACCGCAGCGCCCGGACCATGCCTCCCCCTCAGGACCGCGTCCTCGCAGCCCGAGCCACAAACCGAACACGCACAAACGAACGCAAGAGCCGCACGAAACCAGCAAAGAGCCACACGGAGTGATTTAATCCTGGTTTAGACCTGGTCTAGTCCCGGTTTAGTCCAGGTCTAGACCTGGTCCAGTCCTGGTTTAGTCCAGGTTTAGACCTGGTTTAGACCTGGTCTAGACCTGGTTTAGTCCACGTTTAGTCCTGGTCTAGTCCCGGTCCCCCCCGCGTCCCCCATCTATCAATCGGCAAAGGTCTACAGTCTCTTAGCCAATCAGGACGCAGAACACAATGTTACACTATAAAAAATAAAAATACAAAAAAATCCGCGAGGCCGCGAACAGTGAGGGACCACTGTACTTGTTTTTCTATTTTATTTTTACTTTTACATATACACTTACAGTATATACCTGTCTCTTGCTATCTTTTTTGCTACTTATTTAGAATTTATTATTGCCATTTATTTTTTACTCTTTGTTATTATATTGTGATGAGTGAGCTACTGTGTCCAAATAATTTCCCTTGTGGATCAATAAAGTTTGTCTACGCAACTTTTGTGACTTGTGTGAGCTTTAGGCCATGTTATAATGCTGTTAGCTCCCCAAACATACCTGAAGATGAAGAAATAACATTATAACAGATCAAAAAATAGTGCAAAATTTTAATTTGTTCAAACTGTCCCTACCTGGAGCTACTGTGACAAGTAAATTTCTCCTGTGTGAGATCAATAAAGTCTTATCTTATCTTAAAACTACCACTTAATGACATCATAAGGTGGAACAGAGCATTTTGAGCTTTAGACAGACTAATAATGCAGGATTACTAAAATAGTGAGTGAAACAAAACACAACTCCAGGTCTGTTTTGAGGTGGTAACAACATTATGACATGGCCTTAAAGGGACAGTGTGTAAGATTTTTACCCGTTAATTACTGAAATTGAAGATACCCATTCAAAAAAGAAGAAGAAGAAGAGAAAAGGAAAAAAAAAAAAAAAAACGGGACCGCGTTTTATTTATACAGTAGCGGCGCGCGGGTCCCTCGAGGTCTGCCGTAGCTAAAACAGAAAGTGCAATAGCACCATCCACCTATGCGCCACGAATCCTACACACTGGGGCTTTAAGTTCACGAGTCAAGTACTTTATAGGACCTTTTAAACTATACAGTATGATAAATAAGACATTTTTGAATTCATAAAATACTTTAGGTTGGCTAAATCTGCATGACATCTATTAACTCATTGACTGCCGGTGACGAGTTTTCTCGTCATGTTGAATCCGAACGTTGAGTGCCGTGACGAATAAACTCGTCAAGGACGTTTTTCAGCGGGGGTTGCTAGGATACGACCTGGAGCAGCTTTGAAGGTGTAATTCACACTTCCCAACCTGTAGGTGGCGATCTTGTATCATTATCTGCCGATCGGAGAGGCGGGAGAGGAGAGGAGTGTAGTGTGTGTGTACTGTGGAGTGCGAGTGGAGGCGAATGGAGTAAGATGGTGAGGCGAGTGAACCCGGAAAAGCAGATAACTGTTGATCAGCGCCTACGGAGCGGTTTGATCGCTTTTGGGACCCAAGATCCCGGATCAGAGGATCACAGAGACACGCAGCGATGTCGGGGCAGAGATCTGCTCTGGCTGAGGCAGGGGGCGTGTCCTGATCGCGCTGCGCGGACCAGGGAGACTCCCTGCTCCGCGCAGCAGAGCAGGGAGAACTCTGCGCAGCAGAGCACAGAGACAGTGCCAAAGAAGTTTACTGACTTGGATTCTGCTCTCCAAAGAGGCACGAGATGAGAAGAATTGAGTTTATATGTGTGTGTGTGTGTGTGTGCGTGCGTGTGTACGCGTGCGGCGCGCGCGTGTGTGTATGTGCGTGTGTAGCTGTGTGTGTGTAAAGGTTTATGCATGGGCTTGTGTGTATGTACATATGTGTGTGTGTGTGTGTGTGTGTGTGTGTGTGTGTGTGTATGTAGGTGCGTGTGTGTGTATATGAGTGTGTACTCTGAGCCTCAATATTGTTGTGAAGTGACAAAGTTCTATTTTATATGAAAATATATTATATCCTGTAAACATCTCTTGGCACAATTGAGTTGAAGGATTCACAGAGCCTTATATTCTTATATTTGTAAATAAAAAATGTACTTTGTCATCAAAAATCTCTTTCTCTGTTATTTTAGATGTTTGAGGTGTCACTAAATCGATAAATATTGATGTCAAAGTCACTGATCTGCTCGAAATCCTTCTCTGAACTCAACGCTCGTTTTCTCCATTTCTTGCTCAAAAACCAGTGTTTTTGCTGAAACTTCCCTATGTTCTACTATCAGTTATTTGAGAACCGAAAAGGTTAGAAACATAATTTTTTTTCCAGGTGAAAGAAGAGAGTCAACACTTTATTTTGATGTGTCCCATGTTTATATAGTCAAAGAACTCAGTATTCTGTGGGTCTTGGAAAATCAGTGAAATTCTACTGAAACCTGTGGCACTCTGGGGTTAGAATTCTGAAAACAGGCCGGCAGTGAATGAGTTAACAAAAAAATTAACTGAAATGGAAAATAACAAAATTCAATAATGTTTTATGCCATGGTTCAAATACCAAAGTTTGAGAAATTAGACATACTACTAGCATCATGAAACCAGAACTGTAGTGTTACTGGAAATCGTCATCTGGAATGTGTTTTGCTTCCTTTTGCCGATAAGGCAAATCTTGACCTACCTTTTCCTGTTCATGTGCATTTTTGTGTTTTGAGAGGTGATGCACGGATACCTGTCGTTGCCCTAGAGACACGATTCTTTTACTTACTTATTCATTCCCAGCAGACACTCCAAAAGGACTTTCCAAGAAAAAGTACAATATGGAGTAGGGTTGTCACGATACTAAAACTTCAAACTTGATTTATTTTATTTTATTTAACCAGGAAAGTCCTATTGAGATGAATAATCTCTTTTTCAAGGGAGTCCTGGCCAAGACAGCGGCACAGATCAATACAATTACAAAACCATTTTAAAAACAGTTTTCAAGCAATTACAAGCAAATGAAAAAACATTTAAGTTACGAGTTTAATATTTAATATTTAATTTAATATTTACGAGTTAAAAACATTTACAAACCACAGATTTCAATTCCAAACCTTTGAGCAAGATTTTAGACTGTCCTATAGAGACCAGTTCCTTTAGTTTCCAGTCTTTTTGTAGATTGTTCCAAGTTGTGGGAGCAGAATACTGGAACGCCCCTTTACCAGCTTCTGTGCAAACACTTGGCACAGTCAGCAGCAGTGCTTCCTGAGAGCGTAAAGAATACTGTCCAGTTGCTCTTGGTTGAAGATATTCACACAGATATGAGGGGAGCAGGCGCTGAATACCCTTATAAATGAACATTTACCAGTGAGTGAGCCTACGAGTCTCCAATGTTGCCTGGTTTACACCTGACCATATCACAAGTGAGATATGGTCTGGGATCCACCTTCAAAATATCTCGTAGCGGAGGTGTGGTTTACGATCGCCATTTATTGAGCGTTACGAATGTCTATCATTTGGCGTATATGTAGCCCATAGCCAATCATGTCAGATGTCAGTTCAAACTACAAGCTTCCATTCGTTACGTAGTACGCGTCACCGTCTTTCCACCCCTCCCCGCTCTCTGATTGGCTCCCAGAATCGGGAGAGCTCGCTTGCCATAGTTGCCAGGTTGTCTTTCAGATCAGAACGAACGAAAGCAGCCTGGGATTTCCCAGGTTATCTCCAATGCTGGCCAGCTCACACGTGTGTAAAGTTCACAGTGGTGTGTACAAGGGTTACAGTTTGTGATGAACCTCAGAGAGGCATGATACACAGAATCTAACAGCTTCAATGTTTGAATTGGGCCATTCATGTAAATCAGGTCACCAAAATCCAAAATGGGTAAAAAATATTGCTGCTACTAATTTTTTTTTGGCATTAAAAGAAAAACAATCTGTTCCGAAAGTAAAAGCCAATTTTCAGCCTCAGTTTCTTAAGTAGCTGCTCAACATGTCCTTTAAAATTTAGACTGTCATCAATTAAAATACCAAGATATTTAAAAGATTTAACAATTTCAATTTCTGCTCCTTGAAGAGTGACAACTGGAGGACAATTCTGCACATTGGTCTTTGTTTTTGAGAATAGCATTAACTTGCTTTTATTTGCCTTTAGTGAAAGGTCTAGTCTCAGAAACATGTTCTGAATAATGTTAAAGGCATTTTGTACTGCAGAGACACTGTCACTGAGGGTTTTTCCAAAACTGTAGATAACCATATCACCAGCATAGAGGTGAAATTTGGTGTCCTCTTGATCCTGGCCAATGTTGTTGACATAGATTGTGAATAGGAATGGTACCAAAACCGAGCCTTGCGGCACTCCTTTAGTTAATGATAGAATATTTTAGCAAATATTTTGTGATTTAGTACATTGGAATCTGTCTGAGAGGTAATTGCAAATCCATCCAACTGCCTGTTTAGATTGTCTAACATTGATCAGTCTCTCTTTGAGTAAAGTATGGTTTACAGAATCAAAAGCTTTAGACAAATCAATAAAAAAGAGCGGCACAATGTTGCTTATTATCAAGAGCTGTTGAGATATCATTGATCACCTTCATTGTTGCTGTTATGGTGCTGTGACCTTTTCTGAATCCTGAATGAAAATTGCATAGTATATCGATGTAATACAAAAAATCTTTCAGCTTTTCATTTATTAAAGATTCCAAAATTTTTGATAAAATGCAAAGCTTTGATATTGGTCTATAGTTGTTTAAGATTGTCGGATCTCCCCCTTTGAATAATGGAGTGACAAAAGCAGATTTCCAGATTTTGGGAATTTGCATTGTGCTCAAACTTAAGTTAAAAATATAAGTCAGAGGTTGAGCTATGAAATCAGCTGCTATTTTTAGGAATTGAGGATCAATTAAATCAGGTCCTTGAGGTTTGCATACATCTAATAATTTTAGGGCCTTGTGGACTTGACACAGTGTAAAAGGCTGGAAGCTGAATGTTGACTCATCAGAAGACTCTTCGGGTAGGCTCACAGGATTATTTGAATTTATGGAAGGTGCAGAGGATATAAAATGTTGGTTGAAACAATTTAGCATCTCAACTTTGTCATAAATATTTGATGAGTTAAGAACAATGTAATTTGGCAAGGCCTGTGAGTTGTTTTCAACAGAGAGCGATTTAATGATTTTCCAAAATCTTTTTGAGTCATCTAGGCTGACAGTTGTACTTGACAAGTAGAATTCAGACTTTGTATTTTTAATCTGGGAGGAACTTTTATTTCTTAATTTTTTAAAAAACTAAAATCCCAATTTAGGAAGAAATTTAGCTTGGGCAAAAGCAAAGAAAACTGGTCTAAAATGTAGACCAGCTTTTGCCCAAGCTAAATTTCTCTCATGTATGGCATTTGCCTAGTCTGGTGTGAACTAAGGATTCTCTCTTCCTTTAATTCAAAATTTCTTAAAGGGGGCGTGCTTATTAACAATAACCATGAAACACTCATAGAAAAATGACCAGGCTGTTTCAACATCTGGAATTAGATCAATTCTGTTCCACTGGCAGAAAGGTCGTAGTTAAAAGTCCCATGGCATGAAATTTTCACTTTCTGAGGTTTTTGAACGTTAATGTGAGCTCCCCTACCCTGTTTAGCCCCCCCCCCATGGTTAAAAGTTGCGAAATGTCTAAACTGAGCATTTGCGATCCTTTTCTGCGTTACAAAAAATCGGAGCTCAAACGGGCGATTTTGAACAAGGCACCTTATTGACGTCAGATCGAAAAAAGAAATGCAAATGCAGTTCCACCCCCGTCTGTCTGTACTCAGCGTCTCTGTAAATCACGCCCAGAGAGTTTGGACTGCGAATGCGCTAGGCAATGCAAAATGCGTTTTTTTATTTGCCTGGAGGCACGTCCGAGTGTTTCTAGGCTCGGAAGTCCTTTATCTGAGCCTCTGGACCTTTGAACAGCAGTGGTTTAATTTTATTTTCTGTGGAAATGTGTTTATTTTTCAATGGAACGCTTCAAATCTCTCCCCCCGTGTAAAAACACGGAAATGGATCAGCTGAGAGCTGACAGCCGAGAGCGGAGAGTTTGGCCACGCCCCCACCCTCTACTATAGGCCATCTCTTTTCTCCTCATTTGCATTCAAGCAACAACGCCCATTATGGAGTGTTCAGAGAGAGAAAAATTACTCTTTCTCATCTTATCTCTGTATCTCTGAGTGTTGATTTTGAAGAAGGATTCATTTACAGTATTAGGGAACCATTAAGGAGCCTTATAAAAGCATCAAGAAGTACCATGTCATGGGACCTTTAAATGCTTGTTCACTGAAATGTTTTAAATCTCTTTTTATAATGACTCGTGATATCCTTTTATCCATTTTAGTATTTCTAACAGTGGCCACAATACAGTGGTCACTGAAGTCATTGCAAAAAACACCAGTTGAGCAATATTTATGTGGGGCATTTGTTAAGATCAGATCAATCAATGTGGACTTTGAAAGACACTTATTATTAGGGGGGGGGGGGGGGGTACAATTAGCTGTGTTAGATTAAATTGATCACATGCAGTTTTGAAATCATCAGAATTTGAACTAAGCCAGTCCCAGTTTAAATCTCCAATTAGTATAGTTTCATTTGAGTCAAGCTCAAATAACAGATCCATAAGTGATTGGAGTGCATCTGAGGTGGCGGCAGGAGGCCTATAGGAACCCACTACATTTATATGTAAACCCTTGGCAACTTCAATCTTTAGGGCTAAAAATTCAAATTGGTTGCAAAGTGATTTAGCTTGTAAGATATTTACATGGAGGGCTGAATTTACATAAATAGCAACCCCCCCACCTTTGGCTGGTCTGTCAACACGATAGATTTGAAATCCATTTATGTAAACATCATTGTCAGATACAGATTTTGATAGCCAGGATTCAGAAATAACTACAATATCTGCTCCTGTTGACTTTACCCAGATTCGAACATGGTCAATTTTAGGTAAAAGGCTGCGAACATTTAAATGAATTATTTCAGGGCCGGATAAGGACTTTAAGTCAGATGGAGTTTGAACCTTTGGGCAACGTTTTGGCTGGATATTTCCAGATAGTAAAAACAACAGAAGAATGAATCGCCTTTATTTTCCAAAACGGCACGTTGTTACCTTTTTAGACAAGGTTTCAACTGAGAGCAGTATGATTGTAGTTTCATTAAGACAAAAATAATCATTTAAGATTAAGAGTCTAGGCAGTTGATTTATGACCCAAGGCTGAGAGACACAGAGAAACCTTAGTTGAGATATTGGCATTTTATGTGTAGGGGAGGTTGATTTTTTATGATCATAGTTCACTTCAACTTGGATATATTCAGAAATGTAGGCATTCAGCGTCTCTCTGAAAGTAGACAATTCTTCTGGACTGTTATAAGTACAATGACAAAAGAGTAAAAGGCACAACATGCACTTGAAAAATACATACTTAAATTGAGAGTCATACCAGCTAGGGGAAGCACTTTTGGTATATTATTAACTGCAGTGAGGATCAATGAAAATATTGCTGGATATCGGGTTTCAGGACACTTTTGACTCCACCTAAACTCTACGCTGACACAGCGAGCTTCTGTGATTTGAAAAGTGCTAAAGTTTGTGTTATTTGGTGACTGCAATCGCCTGCCCGGAGCACTCACGTTACCCGGATATCCTAACCTACCAAATCTACGGAACTGCTCCAAATGTTACTAAAGTGCTATGGGTAAGCCCGTAGTTGTTCTTAAGATGCGTGAAGAGTCCCTCAGTCGTCCAGGTAGAATCCATGATAAAAGGAGAAATTCAATTTGTCAACTGGACAAACTTTGTTTGGTCGAAAACATTTCGCCGCTCATCCGAGAGGCTTCGTCAGTTCTGGTTCTAGTGCTGGTTAGACACTGCTTATATCTAGCTGCAGAGAGGAGCTCACTACACTGAAATAGTCCTGAAACTATCTCAACTAATTTGTTTCTTTTGTTTTTCGAATTTCTCTGGCGTCTAGTTTAACATACCTATTCAACCCTAGGAGGAGCTCACTACACTGAAATAAAATAAGGTGTGGAGACGGTTGTTAGGGTGAATAGGTATGCTAAACTAGACACCAGAGAAATTCGAAAAACAAAAGAAACAAATTAGTTGAGATAGTTTCAGAACTATTGCAGTGTAGTGAGCTCCTCCCTGCGGCTAGATAAAAACAATCTCGAACCAGCACTAGAACCAGAACTGACGAAGCCTCTCAGATGAGCAGCGAAATGTTTTCGACCAAATAAACTTTGTCCAGTTGACAAATTGAATTTCTCCTTTTATCATGCTATGGGTAAGTAAATCAATGTGTTTTATTACCGAAATAAGGTTCAGATTGTAAAAAATGTTAATATTCCTTTAACTATGCACAAGTTTCCTTCTAGCTCACAGCTGATTGGCTGAAGAAAAAAAACAAGAGAGCACTAATCGTCACGTGAATGGCCAGTAGTGCCGGTATGGTAATTGACACATGCCCCGATTCTTTCCGAAAAACAACCCAATTTTAAAGACAAAATGTATGCTTTTAAAGCAACCAATGCTGTTATCTGAAACATGGAGAGGCTTCTTCATGATCTCAACTAGCACATTCTGCAAAAAAACGAAAATCACAAATTTTGAAAAAAAATGATAACGCTATTTCTCATATTCATCCGGCCCAATATGTGGCCGGTTTTCTGGTGGCCGGTCATATATATTATTGCTGCACTACTGTTTCATAGAAAATCATGTGAACTATATGGTTGTCCAAAAGTATCAAAAATTAGATACTAATCAATACTAAAACTAATATCAAAACTAGGCACGTATTTGAGCAGGTATCGATACCTATAAATTCACAGGACAGAAAAGAACCTTTCCTGAATGTCATTAGATCTTGAGCTGTATCAGAACAAGTATAAGACCACATAGACTAGTATACGTCCATGGACCACTATGAAACTGTTGTATATCGTGTGTTCTATAAAGAGACGACCAAGATTCAAAAAGGTTCAAATTTACCTAAAGTTTATTTCCCTAACAGTATTTGTAATGCAGAGCTCTGGGTCCAAATTTCTCCACTGGTGTGTACATCCTACATACGAGTTACCCAGTGCGTACAAAGAAGTGACCCATCCTTCCCCCTCAGACCCAAATCAATATCCAATACAAATAATGAATATGCAAACATGTAAAACAACATTTGGATCAGATTTCGCTCGCTCCTCCACGCTTTCTCCCGCTCTGGCCCCAGACATGCCCACTCCTCCTTTCCCTTTGGAGATATACCCAGCTTATACCTGCCCACATACACATTCCAGAGAACAACCCCCATGATACAGAAAAATAATACACAAATAAATGTTTATAGGCTGTATGATATAGGAATATGGTAAGTGATAAGTATATGCATGCATCTAAAGAAAAAACTTTATTAATTCAACATTTCTTCAGAATGTACCTGGACCACTGAGGGATTACACACATATAAGACCACATGGGAATA
The DNA here is from genome assembly GCA_036785185.1 of Paratrypauchen microcephalus. Classification (NCBI taxonomy): domain Eukaryota; kingdom Metazoa; phylum Chordata; class Actinopteri; order Gobiiformes; family Gobiidae; genus Paratrypauchen; species Paratrypauchen microcephalus. Next base: position 1,317,665 of record JAVJIX010000096.1, read on the forward strand.
TAAAAGAAAGTACTACGATTTAATGTTGAAAATTACATTCTATTGTCTAAATAAAGAGTGTTTTGGCTGGTATCATAATCAGTATTGAATATTGATTTGCCCTGGGGTAGACTGACAGAAACGAGGCTGCCAATCTGTGCTTCTATCCAGTACCAACCTCTGAAACACGCCCAGATTTATACACAGCAAGGTGTGTGAAAGGTCTTGCCTGAGGATATAGCAAGAATATACATTGGTCCAAGCTGGGTTCAAACCACCAGTGTTGGGGTTGGTGCACAAGTTCACAGTTGACAGTAAAAAGCGTCTTCATCAGGTCATGTATAGTAAATGTGATGTATAATCTTGTTTGCCGTTCAAAAACAAACACACACGCACAAACTATAGTATATATTTTGTCGTCTAACCTTTGTTTTGGTTCAGGCCCTGTGCGCGGTGGATGGTGCTCCCCTCCCCACACACCTGCGTCCCTTCTGCAGTTCAGAGCAGTACACACTGGTGAAGCAGACGTACCAGCAGCTCCAGCACAGCGGCTACTACTGGGGCGCCCTGACCATGGAGGAGGCCCACACCATGCTCTCTAATGAACCCCAAGGCACTTTCCTTATCAGGTTGATCAGAAACAGTACTCATGCTTCCATATTGTCATTAAATGCTCTATATCATGCCAAATTGGCTCTTTTGAGCTTTAAGCCATGTTAGAATGTTGTTACCTCCTCAAAAACAGACCAGAGGAGTATTCCACGAACGCGGCTAAGCGCCAAGCCCAGCTTTATTCGACAGTCCGCGCTAGTTTTAGTGAGAGTTCGGTTCCATGACTCTTGCTAACATTAGTCCCCGCTGAGTTACTGGGGCAACATGGTTCCCCCGGCTAGCCTGGTCTGGGGCAGGCTAAAGATGTGGCTTAATCAGGCTGTGTCGCAGAGAATAAGTACCTGAAATAAATACAGGGGGTCCTCGGGTTACGACGTTGATCCGTTCTTAAGACGCGTCGTAACCCGAATTTCATCGTAAGTCGGATTTTGACTTTGATCTTCCAACCAAAGCACCAATAACCTTTCCATCTCAATAATTAGACCACTACGCTGCTTGGTTATCACTGTCGCTTTCATAGGAGCAGATCAGAGCCCACATCAGGTACTTCCGCCCACATTGGGCACGCACACGAGGCCGTCTTCTTCTCCCTACAACTACAACAGAGCGTTGAGTATTGTGTCTCCCAACTCATATCACTGCGCGCATATTCGCTGTATTAGCTTGTTAACCTTTAGCGGAAGTGTATGGCAGATGCGATCCGCCGTAAGGGGAAGTTTACAAATGAACAGGCTAAAACAGCTAATATGCGCGCAGTGATACGAGTCGAGAGACACAATACACGAACGCAATCTACACTGATGGATGTTTCGTGGACAACTGTTTGGGACGCAAATATATCACCTTTCGGACAAATATTTTGTTTTGAGAAGAAAAACAAGCTTTATTTCATGTTCCAGTGAAGTTACCGGACCTACTTACGTGGGCTCCAGAAAGCGAGCCGAACCGGGATCAGCTGAGACTGTCAGAGGTAAGCCGGTGTCAACACACGGAACTTTAGAAGGAAACACATACAGATTAACATAAAAAAACGCACTATCCCTTTAAACCGCTGTCTTTACATTATCAGATAAAAGAATTCCAAAGCTGTCATGGAGAAAGCCCTTGGCCGAGTGGTTAAGGACTCTGTCTAGCACGTGGGAATCCCAGTTTTGATTCCTATTACTCACGTATTCATGCACAAGTCAATTATGTGTTATATTTTCACGAATTTACATTTGCCACACATTACACAAATGTGAATGCATTTAACCTACAGTTATTCATATCATCATAGAACTTATATCAGGTAAATCTTTACTTTTAAAACAAAATGTAGCCAAATAACAGGAACACTCCATGATGCAACATTTCAATGATTCAACAAATTTGCTTCAGAGATGCTGTGCAAGCCTCTTTAATGAAATCCTATTTATCAATTTCCATCAATAGGCATAAAACAATAAAAGACATTAGGTATGACATTCTGGTGTGAGACCACTGCTGGAGGACTGCTGAGATGGCAAGTGTACGCCATCTTCAGTAACTAGAACACAAGTATACTATTAAAAAATACAAATGCTTGGATCACAGCTGAGGCAAGCATTAGTCTAGAGAATACCTTGAATATACTCCTCACGAGAACTCGCAGGAAGGATCTTTGATGGGGTCCCTCCATCAGTTACCTCCACCAGTGGGCGACCCCGGTTTAGGGCCAGTGCCAGCTCCTCTGCAGGTGAAAGGTTTTGAGGGGGGCTCCCACCTCCTGTGGCTTGGTAGCTACTTTAAATTAAATTTTAAATTAAGTTAAGTTACCATTTCAACAATATTGCTAATTTCACTGAATATTAATATTAATATTAGCTTACTTACCACTCTGCAAAATGTTTTTTGCTTTGTCTTTACCTGCAAAACAGTCCTCTTCACATTATTCCTGCTCAAAGACAAGATAACACAATTTAACATATTAGTTGGAGCAAATACTTTTACACAGTAAAAATAAATTTGTGTCTAACCGCAGGAAAACCAATACCAAGTCGTCACGGAGGCATTTTGAGTTATTCACAGATTCTGAAAGTACAGGTTCTAAGCTTTCCAATGATGTCTTACATGTGAAATTCGGACCAGATTTAAAAACGCTGTCTCTATTTGAATGCAGCCATACCACATTTTCTAGTTTCCAGATAATCCCTCTCGAAGTTTTCGTCTCTTCAGCCCTCCCTGCCTCATTTGCATGACATTAAGCTAAGCCCTCCCCCATCATGACTGTCAATGTGCTCTGTCCAGGTCAGAATCATTCAATAATTTAAATAATACACAGGATAATATGTTAAGTCAAAGTTTACTACAAAATGTACTTATAGTCAGGAAGTACTAATAGCATAGCAAAGTAACCATTCATTCATTCATTTTCTTCCGCTTTTTCCATTTTCTGGGTCGCGGGGGCAGCAGTCCAAGCAGTGTTCTGCTACCCAGAACACAATGCACCAGCCCCCATGAATCCTCCCGCGGGTGGTGGGTCCACAATGCACCAGCCCCCATGAATCCTCCCGCAGGTGGTGGGTCCACATTTTTTTTTATAGTGTAACATTGTGTTCTGCGTCCTGATTGGCTAAGAGACTGTAGAGCCAGGACTAAAAGTGGAATAAACCAGGTCTAGACCAGAACTAAACCAGGTCTAAACCTGGACTGGACCTGGACTAAACCAGGACTGGGCCAGGATTAAATCACCCCGTGTGGCTCTTCGCTGGTTTCATGCGGCTTTGTGTGCGGCTCACACACGACCCCGCTCAAAACTTGAGAGCCCTGATATATATATATATATATATATATAATATATATATATATATATATATATATATATATATTAGTGCTGTCAGGCTATTAAAAAAAAATATCTAATTAATTACAGGATTTGTAATTAATTAATCTAATTAATCACTTTTTTTTTTTAGGTGGTTTATTGTGCTCTCCCACAGTGCAAAAAAGGTGTCAAACGTGTGATTTATAGTGGTACAGTGAAAAGACTGCAGACTTCCCCTTTAAGTCTAAGTTTTTCACTCACTCTCTTTGTCTCCACTGTAAACATGACAAGACCCCCATTCCACCTCCCACATTATGTAACATTCATTGGAAAGTTCATTTACACCATTCCACTAAAACATGGCGAATATTTCTGGTGCCAAAAGGTGAGCACGTACAGCAGCTTTCTTGCAACGTCAATAAATAATATACAAAGCTTCAAATATACAGAGAATACAAATAATTGCCCGTGAAAATTACTCATGGCTCACATGAGCCCCGGAACCCGTGAGGAGGATTTAAACTCCCGGTGTGGATGTGTCCGGACCATCGCACCACGGGAGGAGGGAGGAGGCGGCAGCGCGGGGTGAGTAAATGATCGGGTTTAGCGCGATTCGGATGGGCAAAACTGACTAAGTCAAAACTTCTAAGTGTGCACCCTTAGTCGCGGCAGAACACGCTGGAGAGGTTATGGGAATTGAAAAGGGTTCAGCGTGGAGAGCAGCAGATAGGGAAACGGGCGCGTGCGTCTTCACATGCTCTCCCCTATTAGAACTGCATTCGTCTGTGTATGCCGACCAATGGTAGCACGGCATTTCTCATCGCGTCATCGCTGTCTCGTCCAATGAAATCGCTTCCAGGGACAAGACGGACCTGCTCCGTCACGTTTTTATAAATAAACTCGCCGTTCAAAGGCCCCGCACGCCAAATTTAAAATGCGCGCGCATTGAATTGCCGCTCATAATTAATTGCGTTAATTTTTATAACGCGTTAATTAGCAGTGTAATTAATTAATCTAATTAACGCGTTAAACTGACAGCCTTAATATATATATATCACATCGATTTTGTACTGCACGGATTATACAATGTAGACATAATATAGCACAGTATAATATACTATGCTTTAAATAAATAAATAACAATTAATAAATACATGCCATATGTCTATAAATAAACTTTTGGTCACGTCAAAATGGACTTTAATAACAATTCAATAATTTCAACAAGCTAGCTTTAATTCCCAAAACAAAGTAAAGTGCACTTTCAAAGTTCTATTAAAGGTCCCATGGCATGAAATTTTCACGTTCTGAGGTTTTTGAACGTTAATGTGAGCTCCCCTACCCTGTTTAGGCCCCCCCCCCATGGTTAAAAGTTGCGAAATGTCTAAACTGAGCATTTGTGATCCTTTTCTGCGTTACAAAAAATCAGAGCTCAAACGGGCGATTTTGAACAAGGCACCTTATTGACGTCAGATCGAAAAAAGAAATGCAAATGCAGCTCCACCCCCCGTCTGTCTGTACTCAGCGTCTCTGTAAATCACGCCCAGAGAGTTTGGACTGTGAATGCGCTAGGCAATGCGAAATGCGTTTTTTAATTTGCCTGTAGGCACGTCCGAGTGTTTCTAGGCTCGGAAGTCCTTTATCTGAGGGCCCGTTTACACGAGAACGCTTACGGGTAAAAACGACAAAATATTTTATCGGAAGTGCCTTTCGTTTACACGGTGACGGCGTTTTTGGGGCCTAAAAACGCAAAAATCTGAAACCACCCTCCAGAGTGGAAAAGTTAAATACGCTCCGCTGTAGCGTCTCCGTGTAAACTGCCCAAGACGCAAAACTGGTCAGATCTGCTCACGTCGCGTACACGTTTACGTCACATAGATGCGGCAATACAATGAGGAGGACCACCACCGGCCCCTTATCCCGGCTCCAGCGGGTCCTGAGCACCGGTGGTGGTATTAGCGGAGGAGGACCACCGGCCCCTTACCCGGCTCCAGCGGGTCGTGAGCACCGGTAGTTGCGTGCCGCCGCGCCTCGCGCACGGACCGGACGGGGAAGTTGCCCCGGCTCCGGTATACTTGGTTCGAGACCCCGGGGCGGGGGAAGTCTCTTACGGGCAGCTTTGAGAAATAGTGTCTGATGATAGCCGGCCCCCGCTCGGTCCGTGGGATTAGGGGGTACGGTCGCCTGCCGTACCCCCGCGGAGGGGCTCCGTGATAAGGCCACTGGGGAGGATACGGTTCGTCTCGGTCTCACCTCCGAGGGGTCAAGCGCGAGCGGCCCGCGCCGCATCGAGCTACCAGCACTCGGACCCGCAGTGCCCAGGAGCCGTCTGACGTGGGTAGAACCAGACAGGGGCCCTGAGATGGCGGGTCACGTATGCCCATCGTTCGAGCTCTTTAAGCGGGCTACATAGTCCGCTAATGTCATGCGTTAGACTTCCACACTTGTGTAAGGGGAGACCCCACAGCCTCAGCCCGCTCTTGAGGCTCTGTCACCGGTACTGGTCAGATCTGCTCACGTCAGTACACGTTTACGTCACATAGATGCGGCATACCTTGATACCACGGATGTTCAAGCTGCGCTAGCAGCTCTAGTCAACATACAAGAGTCATTTCAACAATTGTATAAATGGCACCCACACACGTCTACGGCGTATAAGTCTTTCTCACACTCTCACAGCCACAGACGCCAAGACAAGCGACTTCCGCATGAGGCACTTCAAATGTAAAACCCCATGTGATTTTATATTTTCTAATTCACTGTAATCCTCCTGTAATGTCACTATTTTCAGTACAATATTCAAAAACATGTCAACAAAAATACAAGTCACTGAAATGTTTGGAGCGGAACTTAACAACTCATTTAAAACGCAACTAGAACATTTTATTTTGAAGTTTTACCTTTCTCTTTTCCGGTACAGTCGTGGTTAGAAATGTAACTTGACGCTGTTGTGATGTTTTTTTTTTGTTTTTTTTGTTTTTTCAGTCCAGCGCCTCCCTTCGCTGGCTTTTGCGTCCACTTTTGCGTCTTCGTATAAACGCGGATAAAAAATTGAAGACGAGACGCCACTTTTGCGTCTTCTGTTTTGATCGTCGCCGTATAAACGTAGCCTGAGCCTCTGGACCTTTGAACAGCAGTGGTTTAATTTTATTTTCTGTGGAAATGTGTTTATTTTTCAATGGAACGCTTCAAATCTCTCCCCCCGTGCAAAAACACGGAAATGGATCAGCTGAGAGCGAGAGCGGAGTGTTTGGCCACGCCCCCACCCTCTACTATAGGCCATCTCTTTTCTCCTCATTTGCATTCAAGCAACAACGCCCATTATAGAGTGTTCAGAGATAGAAAAAATACTCTTTCTCATCTTATCTCTGTTTCTCATGCACTGAGTGTTGATTTTGAAGAAGGATTCATTTACAGTATTAGGGAACCATTAACCTCTTACGCTGCGGACGGCCCGTGCACGGTTCCGTTCATTGTTTTTTTTTTTTCTTTCCATATGAAACCACACATTCTCGATCGTGTATCATGACAATCTACACATCAAATGAAACCTTACAGTCTCATCTTTGTGACTATGTAATTCATTTCCCGGCACAACAAAGCACATGGGGCTTTTATACGGAAAAGCACAAAACGAGGTTTGTTACTTTGCTTACCTTTGAATGCTCTGGACAGGTCAGACATCTGTATTTCACGATAAGCTTGGCCTCAATTTGTCCGTAAGGATCCAACGAATAAAATCCAGTAAAACAATTTAGTCCAAAATACGTGTTAGATCCAATACGACAGCGAAAGTCTTCCCAACTTACATAAGCGCCTGTGTTTTTTTTCCGCTTCTTTAGCCTAAATCAAGCAAAATATATCTTTCCGCACTAAAACCGCGCTTGCAGCAGCTAAACACAAGGGTAACCTTCAGATTGACAGTTAGATTGGCCATAAAGGAGAGATCTGGTCTGGTCTAGAGCTGTAATAGTCCACTCAAGTGTGGCGCGCCGCTAAATATCAACTAAGAGTTCCGCCCTTGCTGAGTCAACAAGGGGGGGGGGGCATGGCAGAATTAGAAGGTACTTTGTTAAAATGGAAATGCTTTTATAACAAAAAGTCCATATTATCATTCAATAATTCAATAATGCACAGGATAATATGTTATCACACACAGTCTTGGTTTAGTCCTGGTTTAGACCTGTTTTAGTCCTGGCTTAGTCTTGGTTTAGACCTGGTTTAGACCTGGTTTAGTTCTGGTTTAGTCCTGGTTTAGTCTTGGCTTAGTCCTGGCTTAGTCCTGGTTTAGACCTGGTTTAGACCTGGTTTAGTTCTGGTTTTGTCCTGGTTTAGACCCGGTTTAGTCCTGGTTTAGTCTTGGCTTAGTCCTGGTTTAGACCTGGTTTAGTCCTGGGTTAGACCTGGTTTAGTCTTGGTTTAGTCCTGGTTTAGTGTCGAAAAAATGCAGAAATAATCTGATAACATGACTCACCCATAAGAACGTGCTCACTCCCGATAGTTTGCGTATCCATATATGCACGTGTCACGGTCTTTAATAATCCGGAGAAAAGGACATATCCCGAACTTATCCCGTGTCCTGAGGCGAGAGTTCCTTCTTATGTAACATTAACGTAGCAAGTTAAGGATTCTTATTCTCTTGGAAATGCCGCGTAAATATCACGCGGCTCACTCACAGCTGATCGGCGAACAGGCGCAAACACAACAGCGGTAATCGTCATGATTGGCGGGAGCACGATCGGTGCGTAATTATGCTGCAACATGATTGGAAGCTGGAGCGCAGTTCGGCCTATGATTGGCTCTTGGCACTGCCTATTTTGACTTAAAGACGGTGAATTTCGCCAAAAGTTTAGGGATTTTCATGCCTGATTGATAAAATGCCACAAGGGATGGAAGAAGGGATGACTGTTTTAGAAGAGGGATGATTTTGACTATTTTTTCCCTCAACTCGAGTACTGCTTACAGGACTCTCAAGTCTCACGCTTTGAGAGTGTGACACACGCAATTCGACGTGTTCACACGCTCACACGCCACACATGGTATTTCTCACGCTGAAATTTTTTTAAGCAATTCAAAACTGTAGCCACTGTTCACAGCGCTTCTGTGCCCAGAAAATCGGTTAGTTAATGCAGGCACCGCGCGTTTTAAGAAAGAAATGAAAGAAATGTCACTCGCAACCCCAGTGCAGTGTTTTCGGCGTATCTCCACATGTATTGTATGTTTCGGAGCCAAATCGCACTCTGTACACGAGCTTCGGAGAAAAAGACGTGTCCCGAACCTGTCCCGAAGGTCTCCCGAACGTGTCATGTGTCCAAGTAGAAGTTAAAAGTCCATTTTCATGTCCATATTGTCACAGTGCTGCTTACATATGCACGGCTCCTTACAGCTGATCAGCCTAAGGGGGAAAACCTCCTTCTGCGCTGCGCAACAGGATTGGCGGGCGCACGAGCTTGGCGAATATATGTTGATTTATACACGCCCCGTGTCATTCGCCAAAAACTAGTATTTTTTAAATTAAAAATGTATGTTTTTAACGTCACTAATGCTGTTATCTGAAACATGGGGAGGCTTCTTCATGATCTCACCTAGCACATTATGCAAAAAAACGAAAATCACAAATTTTGAAAAAAAAACCCCACACACTGCATTTTCTGAGAATATGTCTCTGCGACATGTGCCCTTAGCTTCCGTGGTGCGTCACATTTTATGACATCAACTGTTCTCCCTGAGTATTGAACTCGCATGTCCCACGTGCCAAACCATAACATATCCTCTCCCCCACGGACTTGTCTTAACACCAATGGTGAAAACATACTTAAAAAACTCAACATTCAGCACTGTTATAGAACTTAGGCATTTAAGATTACTCGGCGATCTTCTGCCACGCCATGTCTCTTGCCTTGGTTATTGCAAATGTGTTGGAGAGTTCCAAAAGCAACTTCTGATGCGCTGAAATAATCAGCCCGAATCTTCGACATGATCGTGTTTTCAACAGTCACTTGTTCTGGGCTTCTTACGCCCCCCGTGCACGCGCCTAGGCCAGGACTGGATAGGCCTGGCTGAAGTTAGCGCTGATGAGGCGCAGCTAAACTGCGTTAGTGGAACGACTTCAGGCTTTAGTCTAAGTTGCTGCTACTTCAGGCGAGGCTTAACCACTTAGGCACCGTTTAGCGACGTTCATGGAATACCCCCCTGGAGTTGTGTTTTGCTTCATTCAACCATGTTTGAGTGACACTTAAGTATTAATTTGTTTAGATCCCCAAAGCTCAGAATGCTCTGTTCCACCTTGTGATGTCATGAAGCTGTATTTTTCAAATTAACAGCTACATTTTACCTTTTTTGTATTAGAGATTGTCAGTTCCAGGCCTCAAAGTATCCAAATGATTCTAGTGAAAGTGTATGGAGTTTAAATTACAGGGAAGCACTTCCTGTATTACCACATGACATCACAAGGTGGAGTGTTTCTGCTTAGAACTCAGCCTAAATATGCAGGCGTGTTAAACATGTGTGAATGAAACAAAACACAACTCTGGGTATGTTTGTAATAAGGAAACATAACATAAATGAGAAAATAAGCTATAGCTATTTAAGCTATGTCTATGCTATGTCTAACTAATCCCCCTGTTGTGTTTACAGAGACAGTATCCAACCGGACGTCTTCTTCACTCTGAGTTACCGCGGTGATGATGCCCCCACGAGTGTCCGTGTGCTGCTCAACAAGGACCTGCACTTCAGTCTCCATGGCAGCCACAAGGCCTTTCCCTCCCTGTTTGCTCTGCTCACCCACTACACAGGGCCCACCTGCAAACTGAGCACACCCCTGCGCAAAGAGCGCCCGGAGCGTCTCACCCATATGTGCCGCAGGGCCCTAGTGCGAGCCTATGGGGCCCACAACATAACCACTGTGTCTGGACTCAGCACAAAGGACATACAGACCATCTATTTATATCCATATTCTATTTAGAATACAGATTTATATGTTTTTTTTATAGGAAAGATCATTTTGTATGTTATTTATGGACATTCAAGTCTGCTTCGTTAGTAATAGTATTGTTTTGTTAATCACAAAAAAGGTACAATTCCTGCTATGACAAAATGTGCTCCAATAGACTAAAGGAGTTACCAGAAACATTTTGAAAAGCTGGACTTAAAAATGCATAGGAATAGTAGCAGGATACATAAAGGCAGACTATGTATGTATTTTTTCTGGTGGAGGGCATGCCATCTCCTTGTCTCAATGATATTGAGATATTATTGCGTAACCTGCAATGTTCCACAGTATGGAAATAACATATATATGTTGCTGTCAATTGCAAGAGTTATTATTGCTTAAAAATAAGCAAGTCTAAGTCTAAAAAAAATCCACAGCACCTTGTGGCGCTGTAATGCCATATTGTGGAACGTTCTAGGCATAGCATCTCCATAAAGCTGACAGACGACAAACCCTTCACCAGAAAAATGACGCAGTGCTCCTTTAATCCTTTTTGCACTCAATTTTAACATTCTGTTGAAAGATTCTATAAGAGCCTGTGTGATATGACAGTATTTATGTATTTACGTTAGCTTTGTTAAATGCTCCACTATAAATAATAATAATAATTAAAGCCGCAAGCAGCGTTGGTCGGGACCTCGCACCTGCGGCCAATCTGGGGTGGAGGGTATTCTCCACGCCTGCATACAAAGTATTTTCAGCTGCACAAAATGTCATGTTAATAGAAAGCGCGATAGCAGCTTCCGCGATAAACATCCGCGATAAACATCATCTTGCCGGTTGTTGGCCCGCAACTAGACCCACTCCAATTTGCCTACAAAGCAGGGAGGGGCACGGCGGATGCTGTAGCCTGTCTGCAGCACCTCCTCCTCCAGCACCTACAGTAGACTCTCCAGGACACTTTGCCCGGATCCTCTTTGTGGACTTCAGCTCAGCCTTCAACTCCATCCAGAGGCACCTGATGATCCAGAAACTGCAACAACTCAATATCTCCACCATACTGATCCATCTTATCCATAACTTTCTGAGCAACAGACAGCAGGTTGTACGGTTGGGCGCGACCACATCCTCTGCTCTCACTATAAACACCGGTGCACCGCAGGGATGTGTGCTTAGCCCATTTCTTTACACACTTTACACAAATGACAATATTAGTCCCTTCACAAACATAACATACCTCAAATACTCAGATGACACTGCTATCCCTGCCTTGCTCAAAGACAATAATTCAGTTATGGACTATTGCAACACAATCACAAAATTCACCAGGTGGTGCAGTGAGAACCATCTTCACCTTAATGTCAGTAAAACTAAGGAACTCATTTTTACCCCCCCCCCCACTACAGCCACCCATCATCATTAGCAGCCAGACAGTAGAGACAGTGGACACTTTAAAATATCTCGGAGTCACAATAGACAAGGCACTTACATTTGATCAACATACCACAGACATTTACAAAAAAAGCCATCAACGATTGTCAATAATCAGAAAACTTAAAGGACTGACAGGGTCTAACCCTGTCAGAACAGACCCTGTCAGACCCTGTCAGACTCTGTTAGACCCTGTCAGACCCTGCATGTGGCCTACATGAACCTTCGGTGCTTGGCCCCACATTGCTGCTTGCAGCTATATCAGATCAATGGTACATAAAGATCAAAGATCATTGATCAGGGCGTTGCCTAGCAATAAATACCTCCCATTTATAACTCATAACTCCCATTCAATAAATACCTAAGTTTATCGATCCGCCGTATCGTCATATTACCGCCTTTTTGAAAATCCTTCGCAATTTAACATCTCCAACGTCTTAAGATTATGTTCACCAAAATTTAAGCCCATCTGAGGTACGGTGTAGAAGTGTTTCAAATTCCATTCTATGTCAAATATTACAAAATCACACAAAAGGCCAATTATCTCACTTCCTGTTGGGCGTGGCCATGACATTGCAGTGAGGCGTTTGTTCGTCTTATTGAGATACACGTCCCTACCGAATTTCGTGCGCCTATCTTAAACGGTATGCCAGCCCCGAAAGACAACGCTCTAGGGGGCGCTATCGAGCTCCTGGGGGTCACCGGGGGACGGGTCTTTTTGCCCAAAAGCATGTGAATAAGAACCAAAAAAAAATAAAAAATTTAATAATAATAATAATAATAATAATAATAATAATAATAATAATAATAATAATAATAATAATAATAGAGAAACAGAGCAACAACAATAGGGACCTCGTCCCCCTTCGGGCTCGGTCCCAAATAATTACTGGTGTCAGGCGATTAAAAAAATGTATCTAAATAATTATAGGATTTGTAATTAATTAATCTAATTAATTGCATTTTAATGGAGAAAGAGAGTGCAGACTTCCCCTTTCAGTTTTTCAGTCTTTCACTCGCTCTTTTTCTCTCCGTGCACGTTACCTCCACTGTAACCAAGACAAGACTGCTGGCAGACCTGCTGAGTGCACCTATATACCCCAATTCCCCCTCCCACATTACATAACATTTATTTCGAAAGCTCATTTACACCATTCCACTATTAAATGGCGAATATTTCTGGTGCCAAAAGGTGAGCAGGTACAGTAGATTTCATGTAATAAAAGCATATACAAAGCTTCAAATATACAGAGAATACAAATGATTGCCCGTGCAAATTATTCATGACTCACATGACCACCGGAACCCGCAAAACTGGAGGATTTAAACTACCGGTGCGGATATTCCCGGGTTTGTCAGATCGCACAACAGGAGGAGGGAGAAGGCATCAGCGCGAGGGGAAGTGAACGATCAATTTTAGCACGATTTGGATGGGCAAAACTGGCGCTTCTAAGTGTGCACCCTTAGTGACGGCAGAAAACAGTTTATAGTTGATAATGAAAAGGGTTTGGCGCGCGGAGCGCAACAGATAAGGAAATGGGCGCGCGCATCTTCACGTGCTCTCCCCGGGGCAACGCTCTGTCATATTTTTATAAATAAACTTGCCATTCAAAGACCCCGCACGCCAAATTTAAAATGCGTGCGCATTGAATTGCCGCTCATAATTAATTGCGTTAATTTTTATAACACGTTAATTCGCAGCCCTGAGAGCCCTGTTTGTCTAAAGAGCAAACTTAAACTACAAAGCAACTAATGAGAGTTATATAAATGAAGTTATTACCTGATGGTTCTCAGTTTGTTTTATCATCACCGCACTTTGTCAGTGCGCGCTGAGAGGGGCGGGGAGGAGGGACCGGGGCGGGGGGAGCGGGACATTTTTAACCGGGCCCGCGGCTCACCGCGGCTCACCGCGGGCAGTTCGGCTCTGGGCCGCGCGTATTCCGCGCGTAAGCCGTCGGGGAGGACACGTTACGCCCAGACGGAGACACCGGGACCGGAGTCGGTGCGTCTCAGAGGAGACGTGGCACCGGGACTGAGGCTCAGGACGTGCCCGGGGGACGGCGCGTCACCGGCCTCCGCTCGGACCGCACGGCCGCCCCCCTCCCCCTGCGGGAGGGGGCGGTGCTGAAAACGCGCGGAGCCTGCATAAACTAAGCCACACAGACCGATTTTCTGGGCACAAAAAAAAAATAAAAAAACACATCAGCGTGAGAAATGCCATGTGTGGCGTGTGTGCGTGTGAATACGTCGAATTGCGTGTGTCACACTGTCAAGCGTGAGCCTTGAGAGCCCTGAATTAATCTAATTAACGCGTTAAACTGATAGCCCAAATAATAATCAATCCATCCATTTTCTTCCACTTTCTCTGTATTTTGGGTTGCGGGGGCAATGGTCCAGACAGATCCGCTGCCCAGATCATAGCGCACCAGCCCCCATGGATCCCCCGCGGGTGGTGGGTCCACAGGACGGCCCCACATCACTTGATACAACTGGCCTTGATCTACTTGTGTCATGGGGGCTCTTCCAGTGTGCACGGACACTGGGGGCAAGGTGTATAAAAAGTAAAAAGATAATAATAAATAATAATACATAAACCACTTTAAGAGAGCCTTTTGTGCTCATATTTTGTAATGTGCTCATATCTCTGCAGGGCGCTGTAGATATAGAACCCAGACTATTTTCAGAAACAGGGGATGCTGTATAAGACAACAGTTACACCCACCATAAGTCACACTTTTCACACACAAGTCTTTTGAAAGAATGCTATAATTTAACTTTTGTTTTTTGCACCAAAGCTGTATGATCACTTCTGTAAGACAAATGGTATAACATCCATAATAATGATATTTCACAATTTCAGAAAAAGTGTAAGAGAAATATCCACTGTTGGGAAATAAATACTAAATACTATTCGATTGCTCTTTACTTTGGTGATTTTTAGAAAACATTTACTTTCCTAAAATAAAAGGAATACATATTTTGGCTCTAAATGGGTCTTAAATAAAAGCATGGTGAAAGAAATCCTTTATATTTTATATTTTTACAATATAATATATAACAAATGTATCCTAAATATACGCTGGGGGCTTCTGCATGTATGTCTATGGAGGAATGTTCAGCAATTACCTTAGCAAACACAGCCTATACCTTAAAAGCACACACACAAAATGGATTTTTTTTGTCTGTTGAACCTTTTTGACAGTGTTTGCCATCTTCTCCCCCTCGGCCATATTTTCTGGAAACACCACATCCACTTCCACTGCTACGCGGATGACACCCAGCTCTACCTCTCCACCAAACCAAACTCCACACCCCCACCATCAGCCCTTGTCACCTGTATCAATGAAGTCAAATCCTGGTTCACCTCCAACTTTCTCAAACTCAATAGCAATAAAACTGAACTTCTTCTTGTAGGCACCAAATCCACCCTAAGCCAGATCAATAATTTCTCCTTTCACATCGACGGCTCCTCCATCTCTCCCTCCCCTCAGGTTAAGAGTCTGGGTGTCATCCTCGACAGCACCCTCTCCTTCACCTCTCCATAAACAATATCACCCGCTCTGCCTACTTCCACCTCCACAACATACATCGTCTCCGGCCCTCCCTTACTCCTCAGTCCTCTGCCGTACTCATACACAGCCTCGTCACTTCCCGCCTGGATTATTGCAACTCTCTCCTGTTTGGTCTCCCGCAAAAAACTCTCCATAAACTTCAACTGGTTCAGAATTCAGCCGCTCGCATTATCACACATACACCCTCCATCAACCACATCACACCCATCCTACAACAGCTCCACTGGCTCCCCATCACACACCGCATTCAATACAAAATCCTGCTCCACACATTCAAAGTCTTCCACAACCTTGCACCTCCATATCTCACAGACCTCCTCCATATCGCCACACCTGCTCGCTCTCTGCGCTCCTCCTCCTCTCTCAAGCTCTCTGTCCCCTCTGCCCGTCTGGTCACTATGGGGAGCAGGGCGTTCAGCCGCTCTGCTCCCCAGCTCTGGAACTCTCTCCCTCCTGACCTCCGCAACACCGACACACTCCCAAACTTCAAAACAAAACTCAAAACTCATCTGTTCAGACTGGCCTATTCACCTCAACCATAACTGCACTGTCCTTTTAAATGTTATAAATGTTTTACTGTTTTTAAAAGTTTTATTGTTTAAATGTTTAACTGTTTGTATTTTAACGGTTGATTTAACTGCCTATAATGTATATTGTACTTGTTGTAAGGCGACCTTGAGTGTCCAGAAAGGCACCTAATAAATAAAATGAATTATTATAATTATTATTATTATTATTATTATTATTATTATGTGTGCATTGTGTCACCATGGTAACTGCCATAGAGATACATGTAGAACACCCCTTGCATAATGTGACTGCAAAGTATCAATAGCACTACAAAATCTAGTTGAACTCATCCATCCAGTTGGCAAGCCACCTTTTTCCGGTCGAGAACCATGGCCTCGGATTTGGAAGAGCTGATCCACATCCCAGCCGCTTCACACTCGGCTGCAAACCGCCCCAGTGCACGCTGGAGGTCCCGGTTCGATGAAGCCATCAGGACATCATCTGCAAACAGCAGAGATGAGATCCTGTGTTTCCCAAACCGAAACCCCTCCAGCCCCTGACTGCGCCTAGAAATTCTGTCCATAAATATAATGAACAGAACCAGTGACAAAGGGCAGCCCTGGCGGAGTCCAACATGCACCGGAAACAGGTCCGACTTACTACCGGCAATGCGAACAGAGCTCCTGCTCCGGTCATCCAGGGACCGGACAGCCCTTAGCAAGGAGCCCCAAACCCCGTACTCCGAGAGCACTCCCCAACCACAAGGGGCACGGTTGAATGCATTCTCCAGGTCCATAAAGCACATGTGTACTGGTTGGGAAAACTCCCATGTACTCTCGAGCACCCGATGGAGAGTATAGTGCTGGTCCAGTGTTCCCTGGCCAGGACAAAAACCACACTGCTCCTCCTGAATCCGAGGTTTGACTATCGGTCGAATTCTCCTCTCCAGCACCCTGGAACAGACCTTACCGGGAAGCCTGAGGAGTGTGATTCCCCGATAGTTAGAACACACCCTCCGGTCCCCCTTCTTAAACAGAGGGACCACGACCACCATGAGATGTTGCAGAGACGTGTCAGCCAAGACAGCCCTACAACATCCAGAGACTCAGTGCGGATCTCATCCACCCCCGGGGCCTTACCACCGAGGAACTTTCCAACCACCTCAGTAACTTCAGCCAGGGTGATGAACAAGTCCGCCTCCGAGTCCCCAGCCTCTGCTTCCTCCTCTGAAGACGTGACGGCGGGATTTAGGAGATCCTCAAAGTATTCCTTCCACTGTCCAATAAAATCCCCAGTCGAGGTCATTAGCTCCCCACCCGCACTGTAAACAGTGTTGGTGAAGCACTGCTTCCCCCTCTTGAGGCGCCGGACGGTCAATAATTCAATAATACACAGGATATATGTTATCACACACGTACACACACACACACACACCTTAGTCCTGTTTTAGTCTTGGTTTAGACCTGTTTTAGTCCTGGCTTAGTCTTGGTTTGGACCTGGTTTAGTTTTGGTTTAGTCCCGGTTTAGTCCTGGTTTAGACCCGGTTTAGACCCGGTTTAGATCTGGTTTAGTCTTGGCTTAGTCCTGGTTTGGACCTGGTTTAGTCCTGGTTTAGACCTGGTTTAGTCTTGGTTTAGTCCTGGTTTAGACCTGGTTTAGTCCTGGTTTAGTGCCGAAATAGATGCAGAAATAATCTGATAATATGACTCACCCATAAGAATGCGGTCAGCTCCATTCTAACAGTTTGCCGTGTTGTCTTTAATAATCCGGAGCTCCGGAGAAAAGGACATAATCCCGAATGTATCCCGTGTCCCAAGGTGAGAGTTCCTTCTTACGTAGCATTAACGTAGGAAGTTAAGGATTCTTCTTCTCTTGGAAATGCTGCGTAAATATTACGCAGCTCGCTCACAGCTGATCGGCGAACAGGCGCAAACACAACAGCGGCAATCGTCATGATTGGCGGGGAGCGTATCGGTGCGTAATTATGCTGCAACATGATTGGAAGCTGGAGCGCAGTTCGGCCTATGATTGGCTCTTGGCACTGGCCATTTTGACTTAAAAACGGCGAAATTTGCCAAAAGTTTAGGGATTTTGATGCCTGATTGATAAAATGCCATAAGGGATGGAAGAAGGGATGCCCGTTTTAGAAGAGGGATGATTTTGACTATTTTTTCACACAGGGGGGATGCCACCCCCCCCCCCCAATCCCCCCTCAACTTGAGTACTGCTTACGACCACAGCTACGGGCAGCCGCATCGACAATAGAGGTCAAGAACAAAGCCCATTCGGACTCTATGTCCCCAGCCTCCCCTGGAATCCAGGAGAAGCTCTCCCGGAGGTGTGAGTTGAAAGTGCCCCTGACAGAGGGCTCTGCCAGATGTTCCCAACAGACCTTCACTATACGCTTGGACCTGCCAGGTATTTCCGGCTTCCTCCCCCGCCAGCGGACCCAACTCACAACCAGGTGGTGATCAGTTGTCAGCTCTGCCCTTCTCTTCACCCGAGTGTCCAAGACACGCGGCCAGAGGTCAGATGAGACGACAACAAAGTCGATAATCGACCTCCGGCCTAGGGTGTCCTCATGCCACGTGCACTGGTGGACACCCTTGTGCTTGAACATGGTGTTTGTTATGGACAAACTGTGGCTAGCACAGAAGTCCAATAACTGAACACCGCTCAAGTTCAGATCAGGGAGGCCGTTCCTCCCAATCACCCCCTCTCCAGGTTTCACTGTCGTTGCCCATGTGGGCGTTGAAGTCCCCCAGCAGAACAATGGAGTCCCCGGTTGGTGCACTGTCCAGCACCCCTCCCAGGCACTCCAAGAAGGCCAAGTACTCTACACTGCTGTGCCACAACAGTGAGAGGCCTGTCCCCGACCCAAAGGCGGAAGCATGTGACCCTCTCGTTCTCCAACACACGGTAGCTGAGCTGTGGGGCAATGAGCAGGCCCCCACCAGCCCGCCGCTGCTCCCCGCGGGCAACGCCAGAGAAATGGAGAGTCCAGCCCCTTCAAGGAGTTGGGTTCCAGAGCCCAAGCTGTGAGTGGAGGTGAGGCCGACTACATCTAGTGGATAGCACTCAACCTCCCACACGAGCACAGGCTCCCCCCCCCCCAGCGAGGTGACATTCCATGTCCCCAGAACTAGTCTTCATGTCAGGAGATCCGGTCGCCGAGGCCCCTGCCTTCGACTGCCGCCCAGATCTCTTTGCACCGGCCCCCTATGGATCCTCCTGCGGGTGGTGGGTCCGTGGGAGGACGGCCCCACGTTGCTCTTTTGGGCTGAGCCCGGCCAGGCCCCATGGGGGAAGGCCCGGCCACCAGGCACTCGTTGGCCCCAGGGTAGGGCTCCGGTGACACCAATCTGGGCGATGTATCTAGCCTTGTTCTAGAGTTCGTCATAAGGGCTTCTGAACCGCTCTTAGGCTACGTTCACACTGCAGCCTGAAGTGACCCAAATCCGATTTTTTGCCTCTATGCGACCTGTATCTGATCTTCTAATGGCAGTCTAAACGACACAGATCCGATTTTTTCAAATGCGATCCAGGCCACTTGGATATGTGGTCCTAAATCCGATACATATCCGATCTTTTGACATGCGACTTCAGTCTGAACGGCCAGGTCACGTTCATCTGACCTGGGCGTGTTTCCTCCAGCGAGAGTGGTACAAGTAGGCGTTCACAAATGTACACAAACGTTCTTCTCATCATGCGAAAATAGTTTATAAACTCCGTATCAGTGAAGCGGCGAAGCACAGAGCAATCCCACCACTCTTGTCTGTGACTCCGCACCAACACGTTCATTTCTACGGACTTTGCTGCCACCGCCCTGCAAAACCTCGTCGTTCTCCTTCTCCTCCTTAAAACAAATAAGCTGTACTGTAGCTGTTTTGGCTCCGGTACGAAAGCAACTTTAGGCTACTTCCGTAAACACTGAGCGTGTTCGCTCCGTGTGACGTCATCGTGTCCTCCAATGCGCCTGCGGGACACTTTTGGGGAGTTTAGCGTTCACACTGGAGATCACATACAATTCGCATCTAACTGGAAATGTGAACGGCCTCGCAAATAAATCCGATTTCACAAAAAAATCGGAATTGAGCATTAAGCCCTGCAGTGTGAACGTAGTCTTAGTTTGACCTGACCCGTTTAACTCAGTTATTCAGCATTTGCCAACTAAATATATTTTCAAAGTATTCTTGCCAACACTGAAAGGATCATTAGTCAAACCTGTCGCTTAAAAACTGATACTACATTTCTATATAAATAAAATTGATTGTTTGTGATGGTATCTTCTGCCATGGGGGCTACCAATGTCCACAGACACTGGGGGCGAGGTGGGGTTAAGTGTCTTGCCCAAGGACACAACGGCAGCGCTCATCTGTGGGAGCTGGGATCACATGCGGTCAACCTGTCAAGAGCGGGATTCGAACCACTAACCCCTGATACATCAAGGCCTGTTGTGACATGAGCCGTCCTCCTGTGGACCCACCACCCGCGGAAGGATTCATGGGGGCTGGTGCATTGTGTTCTGGGCAGCAGAACACTGCTTGGACTGCTGCCCCCGCGACCCAGAAAATGGAAAAGCGGAAGGAAAATGAATGAATGAATGAATGTTTGTGATGGTTTATGGTTTATGATTCGGTAATTGTGATTGATTCTTGTGATTTTTAGACCATGTTAGAATGTTGTTACCTCCTCAAAAACATACCTGGAGTTGTGTTTTGTGTCCAGGAGGCATCCAGAACAGATGCCTGAGCCACCTCAGCTGGCTCCACTCAACATCGAGGAGTAACGGCTCTACTCCAAGTACCATACGCATGACTAAACTCCTCCAGTGCCCAGCCACTCTGCGGAGGAAACTCATTTTGGCCACTTGTATCCGCGATCTTGTCCTTTCGGTCATTACCCAAAGCTCATGACCATAGGTGAGGGTAGGAACGTAGATTGACGGTAAATCGAGAGCTTTGCCTTTTGGCTCAGCTTGAGTTGACTTTCGACTTGGCTATCGTAATAATACTTTTTTCATCTTACTTTCTTCATCCACTTCTTTGTACTTCTACTTGAGAAATATTATTTTGAAGTTATTCATATGATTTTTGGCTCCTCTACCCACATTTATCTGTAATCTGCTCTCATGTCTTAAAGGGTATTACACTATAAAGCGTGACAGTAGCTCAGTTAGTAGAGCATTTGTCTACTGATCAGAAAGTTGGCGATTCGAATCCCGCTCTCGACATTTAACGCACCTTGCACCTAAGGCACCCAGTGTCTGCGTACACTGGTATGTGAATGGATGAGTGATTCCTTGATGTAAAACATCAAAAACGCCTTGAAGGTGGAAAAGTGCTGTATAAAAATGTGCCCATTTACCATTTAAGGTTAATATAGTGATAGAAACATGAGATATTATTCAGGCAAGGTGTATAAGGTGTCTTGCAGGGATTGGACTGCTAAAAACAACCTGCACAGACAAGTTTGGACCAAGTGGGCTCCCAGAGTAGTGGTTTTTGTTCTACTTCCTGTTCTAATTTAGACTGGCCCCTTTAGTTGAAATTAGCCCTACACCTGAGACCCATGTTGATGCAAACACCGTTAAACGATGTGTCTTATTAACTTGAAACACTGGGGAGATGGCTGTGTGTCATGGTACTTAATGCACTCTTATTACATATTAAATTAATATAGTTTATTATTAGTTCAGTTTAAAGGGCCCATATTACCCTGTTTTCTGATCTGTGTTTTAATGTTGTTTCCTCATCACAAACCGACCTGGAGTTGTTTTTCATTTCATTCACACATGTTTAACACACAAAATCTGCATTTACGCTGATTTCTTTACCCAATCGGAAAATAATCTGAACAGAAAACACTCTGTTCCACCTTGTGATGTCATGTGTTCATACAGGAAGTGCTCCAATGTGTTTTTAAACTCCACACACCTTCACTAGAATTATTTAGTCCTGGAATTGATCATCTCTGCTGAACTAAAGGTTAAAGGTAGCTAAAGGTAACATGAAAACTACCACTACATGACATTACAAGGTGGAACAGAATATTTTGATCTTTGGAGATGTAGACAAAACCATGGTTATTCAAATGTGTGAATGAAATAAAACAAAACTCCAAGTATGTTTTTGAAGAGGTAACAACATTCTAACGTGGCTTAATGCTCACTTTAATTTTGTGTTTGATAAGACCTTTACGTTAAATTTTTTTATTTGAAGTAGCCCTATTGTATATATCCCCACTGCTATCAGACTGTATAACTCCACTATATAGTCTTAACGTGCATTTTTTTTTCTATATTCTCTTATTTACTTATTTTATTATTATTATTATTCCTTATCTTGTCTGCATGTACTTTTTTTGTTTTAAATTTCTTTATTCAATAAAGTCTTATCTTATCTTATCTTATATCCTTTAGCTTAGCAGTTCTGTGATGGTTATTTTGTAAATAACCAAAAACCAACACTCCCCAAACACTCTTTAAAGTTTAGATAAGAACATAACCTTCCCCAACGTTGTGAGAACCAAAAAATGTTAACATTAATTTAGACATACTTGTGATATTTTATTTTGTATTTATTTGTTGTGTTTCTACTGATTCTTATTATTATTATACATTATTCTTCCACCTATGGGAGTCTATGGCAACCCCTAGAACCGTCTGGTAAAAAGGTATGAAATTTTGCATGCACATTCCAGCCAGTCTCCTCATTACCCACAGTGATTTATAGGCCCCCACCCCCAACCCTCTAGCGCCACCAGCAGGTCAAAGTTGCAGGAATTTTCAGGAATTTTTTGCGTTGCTAGGCAACGCAGAAATGTACGTTTGATCTGTCTTTGATGTGTCTTTGATCTAGCCGAAGTGAGCTCATATCTCGGGAACCCTTCATAGGAAGCCTGGGAAGCCTGGCTAACAGACCCTGTTAAACCCTGTCAGACCCTGTTAAACCCTGTCAGACCCTGTCAGACCCTGTTAGACCCTGTCAGACCCTGTCAGACCCTGTCAGACCCTGTCAGACCCTGTCAGACCCTGTCAGACCCTGTTAGACCCTGTCAGACCCTGTCAGACCCTGTCAGACCCTGTCAGACCCTGTCAGACCCTGTTAGACACGATAATACATGCTGAGGCCTACATGCACCTTCGGTGCTTGGCCCCACATTGCTGCTTGCAGCTATATTTAGGGACCGAGCCCGAAGGGGCACGAAGGTCCCTATTGTTGTTGCTCTGTTTCTCTATTATTATATATATATATATATATATATATATATATATATACTGTGCACCTATATATATCATATATATATATATATATACTGTTTATAACTATATATACTATATATATGATATATATACTGTTATTATACTCTGGATATATACTGCTGTATATATATATATATATATATATATATATATATATATATATATATATATATATACCTGGTTATATATATATATATATATATATATATATATATATATATACTGTGTATATATATATATATATATATATATATATATATATATATATATACTGTGTGTGTATATATATATATATATATATATATACTGTGTGTGTATATATATATATATATATATATATATATATATATATATATATATTTTTGGTTCTTGTTCACACGCTTTTGGGCAATTTTGAGCATGTTCCCATGCTTCAAAACGAACGTAACTTTGCAGGGGCATCACGTAGGGCGGCAGCTACGTCTCCAAAAAGACTCGTCCCCCGGTGACCCCCAGGAGCTCGATAGCGCCCCCTAACGCGTTGTGTTTCGGGGCTGGCATACCGTTTAAGATAGGCGCACGAAATTCAGTAGGGACGTGTATCTCAATAAGACGGTATGATAATAATACAAAAATTGAATGAAAGGGAGCAGAAAGAAGAGTAATCTTATGTTATCTGCCCCTCTTCCCTTTTCCAGACAATACAATAACACTGATAGTTACTATAAATCATTTCATCAATACATCATTCAATCACAATTATTAAGCAATTTTAAACAGAATGCTTAATTTTTATGCACAACAATGTAGTTTTCTTTTTCATACCTACACATTACACTGGATTTTGTCTTTTAAAAATGCTGTTATTTTACTTGATCCTTTGATTTCTTTGTCGAGACTGTTCCATAAATGAACTCCTTTCACAGTGACTCTTCGCTCCATAACCTCGGTTCTGAATCTGGGTTTTTTAAACATGTTGGTTCGTTTTAAATTGTATTGGCTTGTTCTCAGCTCAAATAGTTTTGAATATTTACAGGTAATACATTGCACTTTGCTTTATACATTATTTTGAGGATACTTAATTCAACATTATCACACATTTTCAACACTTTAAGTTTAACAAATAATGGGTTGGATGCTCTCTATAATGACTGTTGATAATTCTCAAAGCCCTTTTCTGTAAAATAAATAATGGCTGTAGGTAAGTTTAACATGTTGACCCCCAAATTTCCACACAGAACATCAGATATGGTGCAATTATAGGGTTCTACAAGGTTGTGGCGGCACAGTGGCTGAGTGGCTAGCACTCATGCCTCACAGCAAGAAGGTTTTACCATAGGTAAAATCCTCCAGCTTAGGGCCTGACCAAGCCGAAGCAAGAAGATCATGGAGATGGTCCCCGGGCGCAGTAATAAGCTGCCCACTGCTCCTGATAACAGGATGGGTTAAATGCAGAGATGCACTGAGACGGATCCAGAGGAGCCCTGGAATTGCCGATCTCGACTGAACTAAAACAGATTAAAAACAGGGCTTTCTCCAGTGTGAGATCAATAAAGTTGCTTCTTCTTCTTAATAATGCTGCACTCTTTAGTGAGAACTTTACTTTATGCAGCACAGCAGTTACTTTGGAAATTTTACTTTTAGTGTAATTTATACGGGACATCCAGGTTAATGTTATGTAATCTTTTTTCTTTTTATCTTTAAAGGGACAGTGTGTAAGATTTTTACCCGTTAATTACTGAAATTGAAGATGAAGTGTGGAATTCACAGATGGCTTGGGGGTTCACTGTCCTCTGTATGTTCATGTATGTTCACAGTTTTACTTGATGTGTTATGATCAAAGCTTAAAGGGACAGTGTGTAAGATTTTTACCCGTTAATTACTGAAATTGAAGATACCCATTCAAAAATACATTGTTTTCCAAGCCTTTTCACTTCCATCATGAAATCAAAGTATTCTTTTGGACTTAGATATAGTCACATAAAAGGGGGATCTTCCCCATGCAGAGGCAGCCATTTTGAATACGAGAGCCGCAGAAGGACATTTGGGCTCCGCCTTCGCCTTCGGCAAGGCTCGTGGTTTTGGGTAAACAACACAAGCATGCTGCCGGATCAGACGTCGTAATGGATCTAACACGTGTTTTGGACTAAATTGTTTTACTGGATTTTATTTGCTGGATCCTTACGGACAAATTGAGAGCAAGTTTATGGTGAAATACAGAGTTTGACCTGTGCAAAGCATTCTAAGGTAAGCTAACCTCGTTTTGTGCTTTTCCGTATAAAAGCCCCATGTGCTCGGGGAGTGATTGTTGTGCAGGGAAATTAATTGCATAGTCAAAAAGAGGAGACTGTAAGGTTTCATTTGATGTGTAGAGTGTCATGGTACATGATTGGGAATGTGTGTTTTCATGAGAAAAGAAAAAAAAAAACGGGACCGCGTTTTATTTATACAGTAGTGCCCTGGTGACCCTCGAGGTCTGCCGTAGCTAAAACAGAAAGTGCAATAGCACCATCCACCTATGCGCCACAAATCCTACACACTGGGGCTTTAAATAAAACGTTTTATTTTATTTTTTTCAACATTACGAATCAATCCATTCAAATCGAATCAATGTTTTACTTTTAATTTTTTTTTAGCTCTATTGTGCAGGCCATAGACAGAATGTGATAGACCTGAATGTGAAATACAGTTGCCCCTATATATCCTCCAGAGACCCGCCCATTCATTTGTGTCCTTTATAGTGGGCATCGAGTTAACCAGTCTGTCAACATAAATAATACATAAAAATAACAATTTAAAAAAAATAAAAATAAATAAATAAATAAAAATAAATAGAAAATAAATAATATATAAAAATAAATTAAAAACTAAAATAAATAAAAATAAATAAATTAATACAAAATAAATAGGCTACATTAAAAAAACTAAAATAAATACATAAATAAGAAATTAAAAGGGAGACTAAAAACTATTTTAGTAGAAGCTTGTCAGAGATGTTGGTCATCAAAAAAAAAAAAAAGAAAAAAAGAATAGTTTTTGTGAGGTTGTTAACTTCACTTGGATTTAACATCAAAATGTCCCTGACGTCCATTACGCAGGACACGTTACGAATATTATTATTATGAATACAAATAAAATTAACAAAATGTAAATGCTAAGGTGTTCATTTACCTCCAAATAGAACATTTTAATAATAATAATAATAATAATAATAATAATTCAGATACACTTTTTCTTCAGGTCCCAGGAGGATATTCAAATCCAGGGGTCTTCAACGTTTTTCAGGCCAGGGACCCCCAAACAGATGGTGAACTGGGCCAGGGACCCCCTACTATATACAGTGCCGTGAAAAAGTATTTGCCCCCTTCCTGATTTCTGTGTTTTTTGCATATTTATCACTCAAAACATTGTCAGATCATCAAACCAATTTTAATATCACACAGAAACAACCCAAGGAAAGACAAAATTCAGTTTTTGAATGATGATTCCATTTATTAGTGCACAAAAAAAATCTAAACCTATCTGGCCCTATGTGAAAAAGTAATTGCCCCCCCTTGTTAAATCACAAACTAACTGTGACTAACCACAGTTTTGAGAAAACTTAGTTCAGTTCTACATGCCACACCCACACCTGATTGTCACCACCTGTGTTGAATCAAGAAATCACTTAAATAGTTCCTGTCAAACAAAGTGAAGTTGGCTACAACATCTCAAGAACAAACACATCATGCCACGATCCAAAGAAATTCAAGAACAAATGAGAAAAAAAGTGATAGAAGTCTATAATTCAGGAAAAGGTTACAAAGCCATTCCCAAAGCTCTGGGGCTCCAGCGAACCACTGTCAGAGCCATTATTCAAAAATGGAGGAAACTGGGAACAGTTGCAACCCTTCCCAGGAGTGGTCGACCAACTAAGATTACTCCAAGAGTGCGACGACGGCTCATTCAGGAAGTCACAAAAGAACCTAGACGCACATCGAAAGAACTACAGGCCTCGTTGGCCTCAGTTAAGGTCAGTGTTCATGACTCCACCATTAGAAAAACACTGGCCAAAAATGGCATCCATGGAAGAGTTCCCAGGAGAAAACCACTGCTTTCACAAAAGAACACAAAGGCTCGTCTCACCTTTGCCAAAAAGCACCTTGATGACCCTCAAGACTTTTGGAGAAACATTTTGTGGACCGATGAGTCTAAAATTGAACTTTTTGGAAGGTCTGCAGCCCGTTTCATCTGGCGTAAAAATGGCACAGCATTTGATAAAAAGAACATGGTGCCCACAGTAAAGCATGGTGGTGGCAGTGTGATGGTCTGGGCCTGCTTTGCTGCCTCAGGACCAGGACAACTTGCTGTGATTGACGGAAAAATGAATTCTGCTGTTTACCAGAAGATCCTGAAGGAGAATGTCCGGCCATCAGTTCGTGCCCTCAAACTCAAGCGCTCTTGGATCATGCAACAGGACAATGATCCAAAACACACCAGCAAGTCCACCTCTGAATGGCTCAAAGAAAACAAAATTAAGGTTTTGGAGTGGCCAAGTCAAAGTCCGGATTTAAATCCGATTGAGATGCTGTGGTGTGACCTTAAACGGGCAGTTCATACAAGAAAACCCTCCAATATGGCAGAATTGAAACAATTCTGCATAGAAGAGTGGGCCAAAATCCCTCCCCAGCGGTGTGAAAGACTCATCACCAATTATCGCAAACGTTTGGTTACAGTTATTGCTGTCAAAGGAGGCTCAACTGGCTATTAGATTAAGGGGGCAATTACTTTTTCACATAGGGCCAGATAGGTTTAGATTTTTTTTGTGCACTAATAAATGGAATCATCATTCAAAAACTGAATTTTGTCTTTCCTTGGGTTGTTTCTGTGTGATATTAAAATTGGTTTGATGATCTGACAATGTTTTGAGTGATAAATATGCAAAAAACACAGAAATCAGGAAGGGGGCAAATACTTTTTCACGGCACTGTATACGGCATAGAATTGTGTTTTATATTAAATTGAGCTTAGTGTCATGTATAAACATTGCTACTCTGTTATGTTACATCGCATTTTTTTCGCATGAAAACACACAATCCCGATCATGTACCATGACACTCTACACATCAAATGAAACCTTACAGTCTCCTCTTTTTGACTATGCAATTAATTTCCCTGCAAAACAATCACTCCCCGAGCACATGGGGCTTTTATACAGAAAAGCACAAAACGAGGTTAGTTACTTAGCTTACCTTTGAAGGCTCTGCACAGGTCAAACTCTGTATTTCACCATAAACTTGGCCTCAATCTGTCCATAAGGATCCAGCGAATAAAATCCAGTAAAACAATTTAGTCCAAAATACTGTTAGATCCATTACGAGTGTGATACAGCAGCATGCTTGTTTACACGAGGCTCCCCCCTTCCCCCCTCCCCTTCCCCTTCTCTCCTTCTCTCCTTCGCTCCCTCAGGCAGCGCGGCTGAGCAGCTGCTAGCAGGAGCCGAGGCGAAGGATGAGCCCAAATGTCCTTCTGCGGCTCTCGTATTCAAAATGGCTGCCTCTATATGGGGAAGATCCCCCTTTTATGTGACTATATCTAAGTCCAAAAGAATACTTTGATTTCATGATGGAAGTGAAAAGGCTTGGAAAACAATGTATTTTTGAATGGGTATCTTCAATTTCAGTAATTAACAGGTAAAAATCTTACACACTGTCCCTTTAAGCTTTGATCATAACACATCAAGTTAAACTGTGAACATACATGAACATACAGGGGACAGTGAACCCCCAAGCCATCTGTGAACTCCCACTTCAGTGAGATGTCTGACCCTGATGAGTTGCACATAACATGTCTATCCTGGGGTGGATGGAGGCCGCCATGTACGCATTAATGTGCATTTTAAGACATCAAAGAGGGTGGAGGGACAAGGGAGAAATTGATTGGGGAAAAATGAAAAAATATATTGTTTTTAAAAATATTAAAATATAAAATTATATTATTTTAAAGTGAAATCAAAAGATTTCGCGACCCCCCTGCAGTACCTCCGCGACCCCCGTAGGGGTCGCGACCCCCCCCCCGTTGAAGACCTCTGTTCTAATCTATTTGACTGAATCTACTGTAGCCCATTAAACATAAGTTAGATCTGCTCAAATCAGTGCTCTGGAATTGAACAGCCGCATTATTTTGCAGTGTGAGGTCACGTGACAGGAGATGGATACCTCACACGTGCACCACTGGCCCGGTCCTAAGTCAGCGCGCGCTCCAACGACCTCTGGTGACTGATGAGCGCGCGTGGACTAAACCAGGCACACGCACGAGCGAGCGGGGATTACAACAACAACAACTGGAGACGCACGCGCACGCACACCAGCGGCTCGTGTCATTGCGGTGCCCGCGCGGTGTGTGTCCCTGAGCGCGCGCGCGGGACCGTGCGGACGACGTACGGGAGTCAGGCGGGAGGGAGGGGGCTCGCGCTCCACGCACGCGCACACCCGGTGAAATTGTCACGCGGACGGCATTAAATGGGACGTGTCTGCGCGCGGCCACGGAGCATCCCGACGCCGTAGCTGTGCGAACCGAACCCCGGCGGCAGCAGCAGCAGCAGCGGGAGCAGCGGGAGCAGCGGGAGGAGGAGGCCCACCAAGGAGGAACCATGTAGCGGATTAAACTGTGCACTCGAACCGGACCGAGGGGCGCTCCGAGGAACAGCGATTGGACCGAGGCGGGACGCGGCTGGAGCGAGAGGGGACATGGGGAAGGACCAGGAGCTGCTCCAGGCCGTGAAGACCGAGGACTTACTGACCGTCCAGCGGCTGCTACAGAGACCTCGGCCGGGCAAAGCCAGTAAGTACCAGCCTGCATCCTCACGGCACTGCACCGTGAAGAAATCGTGCAGGAAAACAATCACCTAGCAATGGATCATCCGTCTGTGTCCGTTCTAAGTTCAAGTGAATTTATTTGAGTGTTACAGCGCAGTCCCACCCCGCTCTTCAGCCCCCCGTCCCCTCCCTCCGCCCGGGCACACGCGCGTGAGCAGGGGTCAGGCTCGATCTGACGTGGAACAATTTAACCCAGCGCGTCCTCCAGTTTGTGAACGTATGTGTGGCCGAGCTTGTGCATGCCATGGTGACGTGCGACGTGGTAGTGATGACGCTGTGCTGTTGTAGCCTTAGACATTGGGGATGCAGCCTGGGTTGGACCTGCTGCGCGCTCCTGCCTCTGGAGTGTGTGTGCGTGACAATACTACACAGCTACTGGATTAGTACTCTACAGAAGAAGAAGTGAGGACGAATCGGGATCTCAAGTGTTTTTTAATCACGAGGCTTCAACAGGGTCTAATCATAAGTTTGAGGTCTGGAATGTTCCACGGTATGGCATCAAAGGTCCGATATTACACTATTTTCCTGATCTGTGCTATAAAGTTGTTTCCTCATCACAAACACACCTGGAGTTGTGTTTTGTTTCATTCACATGTTTAACACACAAATCCTGCATATGTAGGCTGAGTTGTTCTCTCAAACAGAAAACGCTCTGTTCCACCTTGTGATGTCATGTGGTAACACAAGAAGTGTTCTCCCCGTGTCTGGGTGGGTTTCCTCCGGGCACTCCGGTTTCCCCCACCAACCCAAAACATGCTTCAGGTAAAATCCTCCAGCTGAGGTCCTGACCAAACCGAAGCAAGAAGATCATGGAGATGGTCCCCGGGCGCAGGAATGTGTCGCCCACTGCTCCTAATATATATATGTATATATATACAGTGAACCCTCGCTGTATCGCGGTTCACTCTTCGCGGCCTCGCTGTTTCGCGGATTTTTTTTTCAAATTTTTTTTTTTTTTTTTCAATTTTTTTTATAGTGTAACTTTTTTTTTACAGTGTAACATTCTGTCCTGCGCCCTGATTAGCTAAGAGACTAGACCAGGACTAAACCAGGTCTAAAGCAGGTCTAAACCAGGACTAAACCAGGTCTAAACCAGGACTAAACCAGGTCTAGACCAGGGATGGTAGGGACAGAGTCTCAGATTTCCTTCACGAGAGCGCCTGGGTGACAGGAGGTGTGGCCTTTGTTTACTTGCACGAGCCATGGAAGAGAGTGCGAGCCGGACCATGGAAGAGCCAAGAATCAACATGGACGGGCCCGCTGCGGCGTCCGGGGGAGCCGCAGCGGGGAGAGGACACTCGCGCGCACTGTGGAGACAGTGGCTCTTCCCCGTGAGAGGACGAGAGGATGAACCCGACCCCGTCCTAGAGAGCTGTGGAGTATTGGCGACGCATTGATAGCGGACTGATTTTGGAGCCGGGGTGAAATGCAACCAACTCTTGTGAGCGCAGGTTGGTCTTACCTGGTCTTGTGGTGCTCAGAGGCGTCTGTTAGCGGTTCGGCACTGTTAGCAGTGGCTTGAGTCTTGCCCAAAATGATATCCAGGTCGCTTTCCACTCGACTTTCGCACATGGCATGGATATGTGGTACCAAAACAAACACACGTGTCCGCGCGCACGTGCCCGCGCGCACGTGCGCGCGGACACGTGCCCCCGCCCCACTATTAATATATTTTAATGAAAATCTACAAAAGTTTGAGTGTTTAAACAAGAGAAAAATGTGAGAAAATGTTAATACCAGTCTCAGAAAGGTGTATAATGTGTCTGGTGAAGCGTTTTCAGCCTTAAAACATGTAGAATAATTGTAAAATATAAAATTGTCCTACTTCGCGGATTTCACTTATTGCGGGCTATTTCTGGAACCTAACCCCCGCGATAAACGAGGGTTCACTGTATATACAGTGGTACCTCACCTTATGAAATTAATTTGTTCCAGAAGTGGTTTCGTAACGTGAAAAATTCGTAAGTTGAGTAGCTGTTTCAATGGAAAAAGCCTGATTCGTTCCAAGGCCCCGATCCAAGTTTTTTTTTTAATAGTGTAACTTTTTTTTTATAGTGTAACATTGTGTTCTGCGTCCTGCGTCCTTTTCTCACATTTGTCTCTCGTTTAAACACTCAAACTTTAATAGATTTTCAACAAAATTATTAATAGTGAAGTGTGGGGGGAAGGAGGAGTGCGCTCTGACACGTGTGATAGCGCACGCAGCATGACCCGGCGCGGGGCTGATAGCAGGTCTAGACCAAGGTCTAAACCAGGACTAAACCAGGACTAAACCAGGAGTAGACCAGGTGGATTAAAGCGCCGCGCGTGGGTCTATTTCCTGGTTTCGTTTCGAGTCACAGCTGAGGCAAGCCGCTGCTCTAGACCTGCCCGCGTAAGGTGCTCACAGAGCGGCCTGGATAGAACCGTGAGGTCGGCCTCTTCAAGACCTCCAGGCCGGTGACCGGGACAATCCCCGGACCCATGCCCGCTTAGGGAGCTCTTAAGGCGGGCTGGCAGTGTCCCCCTGGGTCCCTGGATGTCTGGGGCTCCGTGCCTGGAGTGGCCCTGGAGAGCAGGTCTAGACCGCAGCTCTTGCAGGCGAGCAGCGGCTCGCCTCAGCTGTGACTCGAAACAAAACCAGGAAATAGACCCACGCACGGCGCTTTAATCCACCTGGTCTAGTCCAGGTCTAGTCCAGGTCTAGTCCAGGTTTAATCCTGATTTAGTCCAGGTCTAGACCTGCTGGCAGCGCCGGGTCAGCTGTCACACATGCCGCTATCACACGTGTCAGAGCGCAGTTTTCTCCCCCCTCCTCTTCCCCCCCACACTTCACTATTAATAATTTTGTTGAAAATCTATGAAAGTTTGAGTGTTTAAACAAGAGACAAATGTGAGAAAAGTTTAAATCCAGTCTGAGAAAAGCGTATAATGTGTGTGGCTGAGCGCGCATTATTTGAATTTTTGAGATTTCGCGTTGAAGGCGTTTCGTAACTTGAAATTTTTGTTTGTTGGGTCATTCGTAAGGTGAGGTACCACTGTATATAGGGATGGGTTAAAATGCAGAGAAGAATTTCTCCAGAGTGAGATCAATAAAGTTCACTTCTTTTAAACTTAAACACCTTCGCTAGAATCATTTGGATTATTTCAGATTTGGAATTGCCAATCTCCACTAAACTAATGGTAAAAGGTATCTGCTAACTTCAAAACGGCCGCTACATGACATCTAGGGGTGGGTATTGGCAGAGAAGCCACGATTCAATTCGAATCACGATTCATATGCCACGATGCGATACTATCACGATGCATCACGATACTTGAATTATTGCGATGCATTGCAATATATTCGACATACTTCAGTGAAAATGTACCAAAAAAAAGAGGATAACTTAAATATCAGTGGCTGTGTATCTGGGTAGTGTCTTCAATTGATACAGAACTCTGAGCAACTCAATTCATAACTGAATTTATTGAATAACAAAAACAAATAAACCAAACCAATAACCAAAAAAGTGCATAGGATTTTTTCTAAAACAAAAAATGATGTTCAAACATTTGCCATTTTGGATGTAGCTACCATCATAACAAACAATACCCTTTCACAAAGAAAAAAGTGCATAGGATTTATATTTAAAAAACCCGGAATAATTAATTAATTAATTAATTAATATTAAATATTAAATTATTAGATATTAAATTATTAATTAATAAAAATCGATTTTTGGCATCAAGATTCGATGCAGTATATTGTGAAAGTTAGTGTTGCGATGCATTGTCATGACGATTATTTTGCACACCCCTAATGACATCACAAGGTGGAACAAAGCATTTTGAGCTTTGGAGATACTCAAATGTGTGAATGAAACAAAAAACAACTCCATGTTTTGGATGAAGTAACAACATTTTAAACATCCTAATCTAAACTAATGTAATAAAAAAAAGCGTTATTATTGTGAGCAGGTCACCCCTCCACAGATCTCACCTGTGATTTGGCTCTCTGGTGTCACCTGCTTGTTTATTTTATTCATTTTTTCAGCACTTTACCAGATAAGTCCAGGTACCTGTCCACGTGGTAGCATAAACAGCACAAGCAGAATACAAATGCTCATACATCAACCCTAACACCAAACAGTGAATCGTAACACAAGACTGTGGAACATTTGTAGATTGAAGATATGAACGCGTTAAAAGCAAGAAAAATCAACTGCGGTCGATCGGCCGGATGTCAGTTGATCGCCAGGGCTTAATGCTCAATTCCGATTTTTTTGTGAAATCCGATTTTTTGCGCATGCGCCCCGGAGGACACGACAAGGTCATGCGCAGCGAGCGTGCTCAATGTTTACGGAAGTCACCTAGAGTTGCTGTCGTACCGGAGCCAGAACATGTACAGCTTATTTGTTTTAAGGAGGAGACGGAGAAGGACAAAGTTTTTGGCCACGGCGTTTTGGGAAATTAATGTGTTGGTGCGGAGTTGCAGACAAAAGTGGTGGGATTGCTACGTGCTTTGCCGCTTCACTGCAGGCATGAAAATCCCTCACCTTTCGGTGAAATTCGCCAATACATTCGGGTGAGTCATATTATCAGTCATATTATCAGTATTATTTCTGCATCAAAGGGACAGACTAACTGACAGCAGGGGCCCGGGACTAAACCGGGATCTAAACCGGGACTAAACCAGGTCTAAACCAGGACTAAACCAGGTCTAAACCAGGTCTAAACCAAGACTAAACCAGGTCTAAACCAGAACTAAACCACGACTAAACCAAGTCTAAACCAGGTCTAAACCAGGACTAAACCAGGTCTAAACCAGGTCTAAACCAAGACTAAACCAGGTCTAAACCGGGACCAAACCAGGACTAAACCAAGACTAAACCAGGTCTAAACCAGGACTAAACCAGGTCTAAACCAGGTCTAAACCAGGTCTAAACCGGGACCAAACCAGGACTAAACCAAGACTAAACCAGGTCTAAACCAGGACTAAACCAGGTCTAAACCAGGTCTAAACCAGGTCTAAACCGGGACCAAACCAGGACTAAACCAAGACTAAACCAGGTCTAAACCAAGACTAAACCAGGTCTAAACCAAGACTAAACCAGGTCTAAACCAGGTCTGAACCAGGTCTGAACCAGGACTAAGGTGTGTGTGTTGTTACCTCCTCAAAAAACAGACGTGAAGTTGTGTTTTGTTTCATTCACACAAGTTTGAGTAATCCTGCATTGTGACTCTATCTACATCTCCAAAGCTCAAAATGCTCTGTTCCACCTTGTGATGTCATGAAGCGGTCGTTTTCAAGTTAACAGCTACTTTTTTGTCGAGAAGACAAACTCTGGAACTCTCCCTCCTGACCTCGTAACATAGACTCTCCCACTCTTTAAATCCAGACTCAAAACCCACCTGATCAGACTGTCCTCTCATAGCCAATCACACATTTCCTCCACTCTGATTTTGTCTTTATGTTTTATTGTATTGTTTGTTTGTGCTTTTTATTCGTTTCCTTGGGTGTTCTGAAAGGCGCTTGTAAATAATATGCATTATTATTATTATTATTACTTATTTTTGTATTTTATTTTGACTTGTACATATACACTTATTATTTTTATTTTTATAATTATGTCTCATTTGACACTGGTCTATTGCTATAATTTTTGCTATTCCATCTATTTTTTGTTACCCTCTGTTGTATTATATTTGATGAGTGAGCTTCTGTACCCAAATAATTTCCCTTGTGGATCAATAAAGTTTGTCTAAGTCCAAGTCTAGCATCACAAGGTGGAAGTGTTTGTGTGTGAAACAAAACACAACTCCGGGTATGTTTGTGATGACGAAACGACATTATAACAGAGGTCAGAAAACTACGTACCAGCCAATATGATTTCACATGCTACTCTTACTTACTTTATCGATCAAAATTGGATAGACTGACTACATATAGTACTGTGTAGCATTGTGTCACCATTTGGTTCCCAGAGGCAGCCAACCAATCAGCCAGTGTCACATGACCATTTTGTAGTCTTTCTAATTTTAGCGTAATCTAGTCCATCTGTGTGATAGTGGAGGTTTACTGCATGGGTATAACAGGCAGAAAGGCTGTTTATAATGTATCTACTCAAGTGTTTTCACAATACTAACATGTCAAACTTGATTTTTTGAAGTAATTAGTCATGTAAAAATTCTCACAATAATATTGTGGGCCGTCACAATATATCGAATTACAAGTTTCTTTGCTTAAATTCATTGTTATGGTGCAGCAACAAAACAGTACAGGAAAAGAACTACACAGACCATGATCCTTTGCTCTGTTTCACTGCAGACTACATGAAGAACTATTATTACGCACGTTTACATTTTTAGATCTTTGGCTTATGACAGAACCAAAGTCTTGGCAAGGATGAGACGAAATACGAGATTGGGTCAACAAAAACCAGACAAGATGAGATTTTAACATGATTTCTAATACAGAAATTTCACGATTCGGTTCCCAAATTTGGCTTTGCAATTTTTTATTTATTAATATTTTGGTTTCCTAGTACTGCTTTTTGGACCTGTAAGAGATGTAACTTACCAACCCGTAATCCTTTTTTGTCATTTCCAGATATAAACACACATAAAAAGATTGTTTTTCTCATTTGCGCACAATCTTGTGGCATGAGAGCTTGACCCATCCCTACAGACTAATAATAAAAGATTACTCAAACCTGTGTGAATAAAACAAAACACTACTCCAGGTATATTGTTAAAGGTCCCGTGGCATGAAATTTTCACTTTCTGAGGTTTTTGAACGTTAATGTGAGCTCCCCTACCCTGTTTAGGCCCCTCTCCCATGGCTAAAAGTTGTGAAATGTGTAAACTGAGCATTTGGGATCCTTTTCCACGTTTGAAAAAAAGACAGCCCAAACGGGCGATTCTGAACAAGGGAACTTTCTGTCGTTACACTCACGGAAAGGTTTCCACCCCCTGTCTGGATGTCTACCCACTGTCTCTGGAAATCACGCCCAGAGAGTTTGGACCGCAAACGAGCTACACAATGCGAGATGGTTTTTTTTATTTGCCTGGAAACACGTGAGAGTGTTTCCAGG
Organism: Paratrypauchen microcephalus; assembly: GCA_036785185.1. NCBI lineage: Eukaryota > Metazoa > Chordata > Actinopteri > Gobiiformes > Gobiidae > Paratrypauchen > Paratrypauchen microcephalus. The sequence continues at coordinate 1,354,637 of JAVJIX010000096.1, forward strand.
CTCGGATGTCCTTTATCCGAGCCTCCGAACCTCTGAAACAGCAGTGGTTTAATTTTATTTTCTGTGGAAATGTGGTTTTTGTAATGGAAAGCGTCTTCCTCTGCTCTTAAAACACGGAAGTGGGGCTAGCGCACCAGCGCACCGCTAATCCAGGAAACAGCGGCGTATTTGGCCACACCCCCACCCGCTGCACTGGCCTGTCTCTGTCCTCCTCATTTGCATTCAAGCAACAACACCCAGAATAAAGCGTTTCAGAGACATATTTAGCCTCATGAAGACAGTCATATCTCATGCACTGAGTGTTGATTTTGAAGAAGGATTCATTTACAGTATTAGGGAACCAATAAGGCGCCATATAAAAGCATCAAGAAGTACCATGTCATGGGATCTTTAAGGAGATAACAACATTCTAACATGGCTTAAAGCTCACAGGAGTCAATTTTACGTATAGGACATTTAAATAACTAATCCAGCCAATTGAAATGCTTTTTCACACTTTTGCACTGGCAAGATGGCATGATGTGTTATCCTTCATTGGTCCAGGTAGGTTCCATAGTAGTCCATGGGAGTATACTAGTCTATGTGCTCTTATACTTCATCATTCTAAAGCTATTCAGTAAAGATTCAGGTCTGTTCTGTGATTGTGACTTGATTATTGATACCTGTATTTAGTATTTAGTTTCGATTCAACTTACAGTATCGTTTAGTATATGATTTCGACCCATATTCCCCATAAACTAATGCATTTATAACCCCTAAACCATGGAAGATCATTTGTTTCATCAGATTTTGAATTTTAAATGTCGGTGAATTTCTCATTTTTACTCAGAAAAAACATGATTCAGGTGTTTTCATTCTGAATTTAGATTGATGAGATTTCAAGTATATTTCCAATGTGTTTGAAAAATTCTGTAAATATTCAGCACATACATTCAAGTCGTCAAATTCAGAAAGTCAGTGTAAAAGAGTTTGGAATGGAAATGGCAGCAGAGAGCCAAGATGCCAAGGCATGAGCAATCTAATTTTGTAACCACCAGGAAATGTTGTAGGTTTAGTTGGTTAGAATTAGCCTAAATAAAATGTAATCTCTTTGATTCCTTAACTATAAGCCCCACCCACAGAAATTCTCTTCTGTGGGCGGGGCTTATAAGCTCATAGGCCAATAGGAAACAGCCTCCTCTGTCCTCCTCACTCTCCAACAATAGGCTCTATTCACACTTACCTTAAAGGAAAAGTAATGTTTTTTTTACAATCTGAGCCTTCTTTCGGCAATAAAACAAGTGGTTTTACTCACCCATAGCAGTTTGGTGTCAATTGGAGTGGTATCGCAGAACTTATGTTGGAGCCGCTCTGTTCTACTAATGATCCCGTATCCGTTAGCGCGAGTGCTCGGGGCATTACTTTGCGCTCTCCAAATAACACAAACTTTAGCACTTTTCAAATCACAGAAGATCGCTGTGTCAGGGTAGACTTTTAGTGGATTCCGAAACGGCCTGAAACCCGATATCCAGCTATAGTTTCATTTGATGACATCATCAGAGAGGACAGTGCGCATGCGTGAACTCAGCTGTTTTGTAAACACCGCTAGTCCAAAAGAAGCTAACATCGCTCTGAACTTTACTTTTCTGTTGCGATATCGGGTTTCAGGCCGTTTTGGAATCTACTAAAAGTCTACCCTGACACAGCGATCTTCTGTGATTTGAAAAGTGCTAAAGTTTGTGTTATTTGGACACCGCAAATCAGTGCCCCGAGCACTCCCGCTAACGGATACGGGATCATTAGTAAAACAGAACGGCTCAACATAAGTTCTGCGATACTGCTCCATATGACACCAAACTGCTATGGGTGAGTAAAACTACTTGTTTTATTGCAGAAAGAAGGCTCAGATTGTAAAAAAACGTAAATTTTCCTTTAAAATATTTGGAAACACGTGGATGACGACTTCTTGTGTAGTTACCGACACTGCGCCTTGGATCTATTAAGCAGCCGTCTTCACAACCTGCCAAAGCTTTCCATGAGGAATGTCGTTGTCACTTAGAAGCAGCTGGTTGTAACTGCCGATCTGCCGAACATAACGGAACGTGACAGTTACGTCTTTTTATTTTAGTTAGACAAATTATTAATTGAGAAAGAGTTATTACCTTCAACAGAGCCCAAAGGAAGTCATCATCTGCATGTTTCCAAATGTCTTCCGGTTTTGTGACGCAAGTGTGAATAGAGCCCGTCGATTGCTTACCCAGAATTTACACCAGAAGCGTCATTGACACGTTGGCAGAGCTGCATACACGCGTACTTTTAAAAGCTTCAATTTACAGCAGACGCCAGCCCATGTGGATTCTCACGTTTAAACACTCAACTTTTTACATTGCTTTTGTATTCATTGTTGACTGGGTGAATTATGTTTTAAATCACCAAACGTTGACAACAAGAGAAACGAGCCTGAAGCTACTCAACATTTCACTTTGGTTGTCTGCACGACACGCTTTTTCCTTCAGAAGTTCTTCTTGTAAAGTTGCTGTCTGATGTCATAAAGTGTTATCTTATATTTATAGTGTTATATTCATATCCTCCACAGCTGTAAACTTTCTGTAGTCCATCACAAGTCATTTCCCGAGCTCCTGATGCGACGCACGGTGTTTACACAACTGTAAATGTATTTTGAAAGGGCATCAGAAGTTTATTTTGACACTGGATACTCGGGGTGTGCAAAATAATCGTCATGACAATGCATCGCGATGCTAACTTTCACAATATACTGCATCGATTCTTGATGCCAAATATTGATTATTAATTAAAAAAAGGGAAATGCGGAAAAGCGGAAATGCCGCTGCCTTCACGCCAGCAGCATTTCCGGCGGCGGGCTGTGTTTACATGCTGGAGGGGTTTTTAGAGCAACATGTGCGTTCACGCTGCGCTGTGCGTGCCCAATGCGCTTCTGTCTGCCGAAATACAGAAGTCTGAGAAGGACATCTGCACCCTTACCGAGTGTGACATAACGGCTGCTGAGGAGGTCGTCGTTGCAATGAAACCTATGAAAGTAGCTACACTCGCAATATCAGAGGAGACCAGTCCAACGCTGTCTATTGTAGCGCCACTCCGTGCTCAACTCGTCCACGAGCTCCAAGACAATCCGACTGATTCCATCTTGACAAGGGAAATTAAAACCACAATGTGCCAGGATCTTAACAAGAGCTATTTGAGTGAAAAAGAGGCTCTGTGTAAGGCCTTTCCTTTCCGAGGACGAGAGTTAAGATGTTTACACTGGAGTAACTGCAGAAGCCATCAGGACCAAGTGGGCCTTACAGGTAACATTAACAACAATACAATTAAAGTGTAATTTAACAATATAAATTCATATTTTAGCGTTTAAAAGCATAAATAAGTAATGATAAAAGGAGAAATTCAAGTAATGATAAAAGGAGAAATTCAATAAGTAATAAATAAATACATATTAATACATAAATTAAAGAATAAATAAATCTATCGTAGGTAAATGCAGTTGTCATCGGAAATAGATAAAAGCATTCACAATTCGATTGTGTTGAACTGATTTCCAGCAAAGCAATGGACTTCAGGCAGTATCAAGGAAGGATGGCAGCCTTTTTGTTATTGGTTTGGTTTATTTGTTTTTGTTATTCAATAAATTCAGTTATGAATTGAGTTGCTCAGAGTTCTGTATCAACTGAAGACACTACCCAGATACACAACCACTGATATTTAAGTTATCCTCTTTTTTTTGGTACATTTTCACTGAAGTATGTCGAATGTATTGCAATGCATCGCAATAATTCAAGTATCGTGATGCATCGTGATAGTATCGCATCGTGGCATATGAATCGTGATTCGAATTGAATCGTGACTTCTTTGCCAATACCCACCCCTACTGGATACCCATTTCCTTTCTTCTCCCTGCTTGGCTGGAGACACTCCACTGATGCTGCAAAATTAGAACTCCAACCTAATCTGAGCAGCACGTAGCGTAATGACAGCTGTTGGACGTGCGTATGACACTGCTGGTGTAAACTGTGTGACCGGTTAAAGGAGAATTAACATTTTTTACAATCTGAGCCTTATTTCGGTAATAAAACAAGTTGTTTTACTCACCCATAGCACTTTGGTGTCATATGGAGCACTTCCAGAGATGTTTTAGATTTGCGATCTCCGTAATATGAGTTCTCGGGTCATATAATATATGCCCCGAGCGGTCTCCAAATAATACAAACTTTAGCACTTTTCAAATCATAGAAGCTCAATGTCTTAGTCTACACTTTCGTTTGAATCAAAAGTGGCCTGTAATCTGAGATGTATCCATAGTTTACAGCTTTGCGTTTCATGTTTGGGTCCCGGGCGCTGAGAGTGGAATAAGCTGTGACTCTGCACATGCGCACTGGCGTCCTCATCTACTCGAAACTATGGATAAATCTCGGATTACAGGCCACTTTTGACTCAAATGAAAGTGTAGACTAAGACATCGAGCTTTTATGATTTGAAAAGTGCTAAAGTTTGTGTTATTTGGAGACCGCAAACTTTTGCCCCGAGAACTCATATTACGGAGATCTCTAATCTAAAACATCTCTGGAAGTGCTCCATATGACACCAAAGTGCTATGGGTGAGTAAAACAACTTGTTTTATTACCGAAATAAGGCTCAGATTGTAAAAAACGTTAATTCTCTTTTAAAACTGAAAGCAACACCTGCGCAGGCGTGTGCTGTGCTGCTGCGCTTACGCACTGTTATGCTTTGGTGTAAATTGGGGGTTAGGCCTCTTCATTCTTCACACTCTGAATTTTGACTGTTGAATTTGAGGACTTGAAAGTATTTGTGCCGCACATTAACACATTATTATTATTATTTTATTTTATTTTTTTTTTGACTTTTTAAATACACTGAAAATGCTTACATAAAATTCAGGAAGTGAGAAACTGAACTGCATTTAAAATTCAAAATCAGATGAAACTAATTATACTCCACTGTGATTTATGTACACACACTAGTCATTCCTTGAGTCCGCTCTCTTTCCACAGCCCAGCAGGTGTTAGTGCAGCAGTCAGTGGTATTGTGATTAAAAATCAGTGATGCGGCTCCTCACTACTTTGTGCCAGAGGAGAATTAGCGTGGCGGTGGTGGGTGGGTGGTCTGTCCGTGGGTCCTGGGTGGGTGGGGGTGGGTGAGGATTATGGGTGTGTGAAGGCTCCAGATGTTGGTGGTAATAATGTGATGATACACGTGCGGTCTGTGTGTGTGCACGTGAGCCTCTCCTCTCGACTCGGCCTGGGACTGGAGGTGATAATTAGATTTCAATTACAGCCTTCAGACCCACTCCTCCACCTCCTCCTCCTCTCTCACGCTTTTCTGATTCTCTTTCCTCCCTCTCTCTCTGCTCTCTCTCGGCACTCTCCTCTCTCTCGGCACTCTCCTCTCTCTCGGCACTCTCCTCTCTCTCGGCACTCTCCTCTCTCTCGGCACTCTCCTCTCTCTCGGCACTCTCCTCTCTCGGCTCTCTCTCGGCACTCTCCTCTCTCTCTCTCTCTCTCGGCACTCTCCTCTCTCTCTCTCTCTCTCTCTCTCTCTCTCTCTCTCTCTCTCTCATCTTCTGACTCTCACTCTCTGTCCTATCTCTCTTTCCTCCCTCTCTCTCCTTCTCACTCACTCACTCACTCCTCTTCTCACCCTCTCCCTTTTTTCTCTTCCTCATCGTCTGACTCTCTCGCTCTCTGTCCTATCTCTCTTTCCTCCCTCTCTCCTCTCTCTCCTCCTCCTCCTTCTCACTCACTCTCTTCTCACCCTCTCCCTTTTTTCTCTTCCTCATCATCTGACTCTCTCGCTCTCTGTCCTATCTCTCTTTCCTCCCTCTCTCCTCTCTCTCCTCCTCCTCCTTCTCACTCACTCTCTTCTCACCCTCTCCCTTTTTTCTCTTCCTCATCGTCTGACTCTCTCGCTCTCTGTCCTATCTCTCTTTCCTCCCTCTCTCCTCTCTCTCCTCCTCCTCCTTCTCACTCACTCTCTTCTCACCCTCTCCCTTTTTTCTCTTCCTCATCTTCCGACTCTCTCGCTCTCTGTCCCATCTCTCTTTCCTCCCTCTCTCCTCTCTCTCCTCTTCTCACCCTCTCCCTTTTTTCTCTTCCTCATCTTCTGACTCTCTCGCTCTGTCCTACCTCTCTTTCCTCCCTCTCTCCTCTCTCTCCTCCTCCTCCTTCTCACTCACTCTCCTCTTCTCACCCTCTCCCTTTTTTCTCTTCCTCATCTTTTGACTCTCTCGCTCTTGTTATCCTTTTCTGACACACTCCCCCCCCCCTCTCTGTCTTCCTCTCTTCTCTCTTTTCCTCTTCTTCTAACTAGAGCTGGCGGTATGACCTAAAATTGATATCACGGTATTTTTCAAAATTATCCTGGTATCAGGATATTTGACGGTATTTTTCATGCATGACTAGGTGTTAACCCCACTTCCTAATAATTTAGAGAATAATTAGTGCAGTAAATTTGACTAAAACATCTGGGTGCAGAGCTTTAATCATCTCCTTGAAGCTTCTTTCTCAACAGGACTAAGTGGTTCCATGTCTAAATGGATAGTAATAGCATTGGTAATATCATTCCACCATTTGCTTTTCTTGTTGTAGATAGTTCCCTTAGCAAACGCATCTTTCAGTGACGTTTGAGTCGCTACAACTTTAGCCCGACAACATTACAGAATGTTTGTTTGATCAGATTTTTTAAAGTTGAAGTTCTTCCACACAACTGACACGGCTGCTCTTTTCAGTATAAGTTCCTCTGTTTCTAACAACAATGTCCAAGTTGTTCACTGCTCAGTACACACTGTATCCGTGTCCCAATTCGAGGGTTATTGATCCGTATGCATAATTTGCGTGGTTCGTGTTGTTAGCATTAGCATTAGCAGCGTGTCTAAGCTCTGTGAGCGGCTCCATGTCCCATTTCAGCAACGGCCTTGTGGTCCGCGGAGGGTAGTTAAAGGTCCCATGGCATGAAATTTTCACTTTGAGGTTTTTGAACATTAATGTGAGCTCCCCTACCCTGTTTAGCCCCCCCCCATGGTTAAAAGTTGTGAAATGTCTAAACTGAGCATTTGCGATCCTTTTCTGCGTTACAAAAAAATCGGAGCTCAAACGGGCGATTTTGAACAAGGCACCTTATTGACGTCAGATCGAAAAAAGAAATGCAAATGCAGTTCCACTCCCGTCTGTCTGTACTCAGCGTCTCTGTAAATCACGCCCAGAGAGTTTGCACTGCGAATGCGCTAGGCAATGCAAAATGCGTTTTTTTATTTGCCTGGAGGCACGTCTGAGTGTTTCTAGGCTCGGAAGTCCTTTATCTGAGCCTCTGGACCTTTGAACAGCAGTGGTTTAATTTGATTTTCTGTGGAAATGTGTTTATTTTTCAATGGAACGCTTCAGATCTCTCCCCCCGTGCAAAAACAAGGAAATGGATCAGCTGAGGGCTCAGAGCGGAGAGCTTGGCCACGCCCCCACCCTCTACTATAGGCCAGCTCTTTTCTCCTCATTTGCATTCAAGCAACAACGCCCAGAATGGAGTGTTCAGAGAGAAAAAATACTCTCATCTTATCTGTTTCTCATGCACTGAGTGTTGATTTTGAAGAAGGATTCATTTACAGTATTAGGGAACCATTAAGGAGCCATATAAAAGCATCAAGAAGTACCATGTCATGGGATCTTTAAGAGGACTTTTGCAGCCGTCGGAGCTGCCGAAAAAGCGGCCAAAAAAGCAGCCCTCGAATTGGGACACAGCTTATGCTTCCACCGCTCTCGTGCCACTGCAAAACAATTCCCCGTTCCAGACGTTTCGCTGCTCTGTGTTCCCAAAAAAATTCATATCATTACACAAAAAAACACACACCGGTATTCGGTATGAACTGGTATACTGCCCAGCCCTACTTCTAATTCTTTCGCTCCTCTCATCCTCACCTGACTCTCTCCTCTCCTTCTGTCCTCTCTCTTTCCTCCCTCTCTCCTCTCTCTCTCCACTCTCCTCTCTCCCTCCTCTCACTTTTTTCTCTTCCTTATCTTTTGACTCTCGCTCTTGTTATCCTTTTCTGACACCCCCCCTCTCTTCCTTTTCTTCTAGGTCTTTCTCTCTTCTTTCTTTTTCTCTTCTTCTAACTCTTTCGCTCCTCTCTCCTCACCTGATTCTCTCCTCTCTCTTCCTCCTCTCCCCCTCCTCTTTCTCACTCACTCTTCTTTTCTAACTCTCTCTCTTTCATCCCTCTCTCTTTCTCTCTCTCTCAAATTTTGACTCTCTCCTCTCTCAATCTCGTTATCCTTTTCTGACACACTCCTTCTCCCCTCGCTCTTCCTTTTCTTCTAGCCCTCTCTCACTTCTCTCTTTTCCTCTTCTTCTGACTCTCTCCTCTCTTTCCTCTCTTCCTCCTCTTCTAACTCTCCCTGTCCCTCCTCTCTTCCTCCTCTTCTAACTCTCCCTGTCCCTTCTTTCTCTCCTCTGTCCTCTCTTCACAGTTCACACACACAGTTTTGCGTAAGGCCTTGCGCTAATTTCGTCTCAGTTAAAACACGAGTCACAATGTCTCTTTTGTAGTGTATTGAAAATCAGATACTAGGGATGTAAATTATCGATTAATTCATTAATCTATAGTTGATTGACCTTATCGATCGACTTAACTGATAAGCGGCGTTTTTCACCTGAATTTGAGTGTTTCAATAGGGTCTTTAAGAATATAAGCTATAGTAACATAACACTGAGTTATAAATATATCATAGTATTATTATATTGTATATTCCTCAATTAATTATTCCTTAGTGAAAAGCAGACAAATGTATTGATGCTGAATAACAAAATACATTCTTTATTGAAAATAAATTGAGGACTGGCTCAGTTGTTGCACTTGCAGCATGGAAATCTTGAAATTAAAAGGAACAGAAGAAATTAAATAACAGAATGTTATTTAGTCTACATATTATGATGAAACCAGTGAATCCAGGCTATTTTTTAGGACATTCTCAACATTTATTTTGAACTAAGGCATCAACAATATTTCTCTCCCTTAATCTGTGAAGGGTTACAGTACAAAATATACATTTCACAGGGCCCCTGGACACAGCATAAAACATTACAGGGCCTCAAACCAGAACAATCAAGAAATGATAAAAGCATGTAAGTTACATGCTTTTATCATTTCAAAAATATATGGTTCTAGGTCCAGCTCTACTGTGAGTTGTACGGCAACATCCAGAGAGGAAAGGGTTACATGATGTAACGCTATGGTCTTTCTCTCGAGTGGGTTCGCATCTCGTGTTCACATTCCAGAGTAGCGCCCTCTAGCGATTAGTTACAATTAATGCATTTTGTTTGGCCAACGTCTTGATCGACAATTAATTGTAAGTCGATTAATTGTTGATATCCCTAATAATAGCACATAGACTAGTATAGATAATAGTTCCAAAATATCTGTTGATAACAGGCAAGAGCAGATATTTAAGGGTCATTCCAGAATTGGAGGACATTTTGGCTTTAAAATTCTTGAAAAATAAACCTTCACTTTTCTGATTTTCTGCTACATATTCATCAATAATAGGTAATAAACTATTAAATGCTTGATTAGCTCAGCTGACGGTCAATGGTAAAATTTTTATTATATGATTTATATGGTTTATTTATTTACTCTAATCACAGTAACAGGGTTGCAGGTAACAGGGTTGCAAAATCGCACTAATGTTAGCTTTCTCAGGAATCTCAGGAATAGAAGCTGTTTAGCTGTTATTACTAATCAAGAGGAAAAACTTATTTATGCAAATACGTAAAGGAAACAAACAAAAAAAAGTCTTATTCTGATCATTTGCATAACAGGGTTGCATGAGGCAGAGTGAGACATTCAATCAAGGCTAACGATGTTATAAAAATATGAAAAATAGAAGAGAAGATAAACCTTTGCTCTGCCCATTCTTTTGGAAAACTGATGATGTCAAGTCCAGGGGATCATGTGGTTTACTGCTTTCTTCTTCTTCTACCAGACTAAAAATGTTCTGGTAACAGTTTTAAAAACTATTTTCAAGCATTCTTTTCTCTTAGTTTTTTTTAGATTTGGTCTCAGGACAAGTAAATTCACTCAGAAACTGTATGTTTTAGTGTTTTGTATGTGGATTATTTAATATTTGATGCGTGGGACGTAAAATGTCCTCCAGTTCTGGAATGACCCTTAAAGCAGTAATGACATTGGTATCGAAGCAGATAAAGCTGGATCGATACATTTCTAACATTAGCTATATCCATTGTGTCGTTATAGAGACATTGTTTTACCTGTATTAATTACGTGCAGTTGTTGCTATAAGCAGTGCTAACAAAATGATGTAAACATATGTCTTATAAAAGGAATTCATTGGAAAAACAAGAGCTGTTGTCATCTCCAGTGGATTCGCTCTGTGTGTGAGCATTTACTGACGCAATAGTTCTTCCAGTCAGAAAACACAGTGTTGGATATGTTCGTTGTATTGTTTTGGGTGTGATTGCACAGGCTGCTTCAGATATAGGCTACAGTAAGCTGCCAAAGCTGAAGTTTGTCCATTTTAAATCCAGTTAGTCCTTGTCATGTTCTGACCTCCATTCATAGCACAAAATTGAAAAAGCTGAGGCACTCAAAAAAATTACCAAATAATTAAAAGTGCCTCAGCTTTTTCAGCTTTGTATTTGAGACTGGTTCCTACACTGAAGAGCAACAAAGGGTCTATTTTGCACAATCTCTACATATCCAAGTAGCACTCCTGTGGGCGGAGCCTTGTACAAACTCATACTTTAAACCATAAGGAGGGATAGAATAGGGCCCAGGAGAGATCACTCAAACATGCATGGGTGCCATCTAAAACCTCTTCATATTTTCGATGAGGGAACAACGTTATGGCATGGTTGAAAGCTCCAAAATTTTGCGTAATGCCCCCTCTCTTTAAACTGAAATCCTTTGCTGTAGCTTTGGCTGTACATGTGTCAAACACCTCACCTCTTCTGGCTCTGGTCCCCTGTGCCTGCGTTGCGTTTGCCGGTGCATTCCAGCTCCTCCTCCTCCTCCCCTTCAACACCACTTCGGATCAGCGCCGAGCCCAGTCCACTGCACACTGACAAAGAGGAGGATGGGATGGAGGAGAGGCAGAGGGGAGGGGGCCGCTCAGAGCACGTGAGGGTTGGACTGTGTGTACCAGCGGGTCACATGAATGAAATGCTTCGGATGCAGGATTAGCCCAGGACAGATACAACCTTCAGTCTGTAGTGGTTGTCATATTATAAAATGTGAGAATCAGATGGGCCAGGTGTTGTATTACCCATTTTCGATCAACGTCAATTTACAATTTTGTGTATTATTCCATACTTGGTGGTTGTCAGAAGTATCAGAAATTAGATACTAATTGATCATTTGAGCAATAATTACAGAAATCTACTTTTCCAGAATAGCTTTAGAATGATCTTGATCTTGACATGGCCTAGTTTTTGCCCCATGGACTACTATGGAGCCTCCTTGGACGACTGCGAGATTACACGCAAGACTACATGGTAATATAAATTAAAGTACTACGTCTTAAATACAGAGTGTTTTTTATTATCTTTGTTGTATCGAAATCGGAACAGAGTATCAAGTCTATTCCTTAGTATCAAAATCCAGTTTTAGTATCGTGAAAAGTCCCTCAGTCGTCCAGGTAGAATCCATGATAAAAGGAGAAGTTCAATTTGTCAACTGGACAGTTTGTTTGGTTGAAGACGTTTCGCCGCTCATCCGAGAGACTTCTTCAGTTGTGGTACTGAAGAAGTCTCTCGGATGAGCGGCGAAACGTCTTCAACCAAACAAACTGTCCAGTTGACAAATTGAACTTCTCCTTTTATCCAGTTTTAGTATCGTGACAACATTATTGTAGCCACAGCTGCCCTGGGGTAGATTGGCCCTTCCTACCACCACCACCAACACACCACATTTATAGGCATTGTGTCCTGCCTAAAGACAGAACGATCTTACTTAGCTTTTGAGATCAGACAAGATCAGGCTTTGACTGCCAGCAGCACACATGCACACACACACGGTTTTTGCAGACTATTGTTTTGGTAATATAATGAGTCGTATTGTGAATTAAATAATGATTTAAATAATGATTTGCACTGGGCAAACGCAGCAAGTGTTGAAGCCATTCAAGTAGTGTGTGCTGACTTTGAGCTTTCACTTATGGAGGTGTCATTTTGATTGTTAGTGGAAATGTGCGAAAACAGGCCAATACCAAATGCTGCATGATGGGGTGCAAGGAGGCACTAAGAGGAACCATAACTGTTACTCAACTACTGTTACTTCAACAATTATTGTTGAAGTAACAGTAATATTATTACTCAAGTAAAAGTATGCCGCTAGAAAAATATAACTTCTTTAAAAAGTTTGAGTAAATGTAACTGCCCCCCTCTGAAAAAAATCAACACTTTGATGTCTAGTTGTTTTAGCGCTCAACAGGTGGACTAAATATGGTGATGCTGAAACAACTTTATTAATCAATAACATGTATCCACCATATGCCGCCCCATCCAAGCGGGAATGCCATGCATTTTAAAAGAGAAATACGGAAAAGTCTCAACACTAAAATATTATAAAGTAGGTTGATTTGTGTAAAACAGATGATGCAAACTTGTTTCACCCACAAGATGATTTTTGTCTATCTCTAGTTCCTGTAGAATTCCCAGGTCTTGAATGCATTTGTCTTCATTTATTCTATTGTGTTAAACATCTGATAAAGGAACCATTCTGGGAAAAATCAGGTTCATTTTGTGCTCCAAACCCCCCAAAAATAAGCCTAAACTCTAACCCTAAATTTAATTTCTGGCTTCAGCTTTGAAATGGAATTGTCTAGACACTGCTCAATCTACTGTCTATCAGACCATTCCTCCAGACAGCATCTTTACTCCTATTTACAAAAAAAAAAGGCATGATTTGTAATCTGAATTTCTTCAGTGCAGAGGTTGTTACAGTCAGTCAGACAATACAGGCCAAAAGTGAGACTGGGGTTCACAAAGCCTGCACATTTCTTATAACAGTTAAAAACAGCTCCATATTAAAATCTCCAAGAATTATTTAGTGTGTAAAGAAAATGTATTATTATTATTATTATTATTATTATTATTATTATTATTATTATTATTATTATTATTATTATTATTATTATTATTATTATTATTATTATTATTATTATTATTATTATTATTAGGGGGCCAAGCACCGAAGGTGCATCCTATAGGAATTGCTTTGCGTTGCCTAGGCAAGTTGCCTAGTAACCCTTTGATCTTTCCTTTGATGTTCTGGTCTCAGGATTATTATTCCTATTCTTCGGGGGCCAAGCACCGAAGGTTGCCTCTTTAACTCCCCTCTCAAACCAGTTCTTTTCCCTGGCTAAGATCTGAACCTCACTGTCCTCAAACGAATGGCCCGTGGCTTCTAGGTCAAGATGTACGGCAGATGACGGTCCACTCTGGCACACCCGCCTGTGTTGGTACATCCTCTTGTGAAGTGGCTGTTTTGTTTCCCCAATGTAGCGCTCACTGCAGTCTTCACTACACTGAATGGAGTAGACCACATTACTTGAATAGGGAGGCTAAACTAGACGCCAGAGAAATTTGAAAAACAAAGAGAATCTGTCTCTTTGTTTATAAATATAGTGGAGATAGTTTCAGAGCCATTTCAGTGTAGTGAGCGCCTCCTAGGGCTGAATAGATATGCTAATACTAGACGCCAGAGGAATTCGTAATACAAAAGAGAGATTAGTTGAGATAGTTTCAGAGCTATTTCAGTGTAGGGAGCTCCTCCCTGCAGCTAGATATAAACAGGGTCTAACCAGCACTAGAACCAGAGCTGACTAAGCCTCTCGGATGAGCGGCAAAACGTTTGACCAAACAAACTTTGTCCAGTTGACAAATTGAATTTCTCCTTTTATCATTTACTGTATGTACACTAACAAGATCAGCTGCCCCATGCAAAATCACACAAATGGAATGACAATGGTGGCGCTCATCAGAATCTGTATATGGTCATATGAAGGAAAACAGGAAGTTCCATACTGTAAAGTGTTCAAAAGGCATACATTTGCTGTGGCTCGTGTGTGTAGGTGGAGATGTGTTATATTGTTTAAGCTCACATTCGCCCCACTCAAACAGAGCACAGGCATTAATCCCTCTCATTTATTAATGCCTCCCCTGTGAAGATTACATTAAATACCCATAAGCTTGGTTTGATCGATCCACAACTGCAATGCAGTTGCAACTTTATTCAGCACAAGTATTGGTTTCCAAGTGTGCATTTGATTGCCCAAAGGCTACAAACTTCATTCTTTTTTTTTTCTTTTTACATGCAACCATGGGTGATTCGCTCATCCAGCAAAAGAAGCTTCTCTCATTATCAACAGTGACCCTCTGTAGTAAAGAGGCTGAATTCTTATCAGTAGCTTTGCTTTGGATCTGCTTTGGTCCTGCATTGGTCCTGCTATAGTCCCACTTTGGTCCTCATTTTGTCTTGCTTTGGTCCTCATTAGGTCCCATTTTGGTCCTCATTTAGTCCTGCTTAGGTCCCATTTTGGTCCTCATTTAGTCCTGCTTAAGTCCTGCTTTGGTTCTGCTTCAATGCCGCTTCGGTCCTGCTCATAGTCCTCATTTAGCCCTGAATCTGTACTTGCAGTATTTCCAACTAACCTTCTTGGGGACTACAGGTGTAAATGAGCATTCATGCTATAACCTGGCACCAGCATCTTTCCTATCACTTCTGTCTTGGTTCATGTATTGTGCACTGTCCCTGTACAAATAAAAAGCATACCATACCATGCCATTTCATACCAGACAAGCATGTAGTAAACTTGCTGTCTTCATGCTCTATAGAGAAATTGCATATCACAGATTTTGTGAAGGGCCCCTCCGTACTCTGGGCTCTGAGTAGTAACAGTACCATTTCCTCCCCCAGTCCAGCGCCCCTGTTGAGATGTGATTATGAGTGAGGGAGGGCTCGAGGCAGGGCAGTGTGCCATATTGTATAAATACATTTAACCAATCAAAAAGTGATATTTAAGCGTGCAAACAAATCAGGTCCCCTTAACTTCCTGTGTTCTTTTTAAAGACAGTATAGCAGGAGATGCATTTAGTGTGTTAACCTTGCTGCAAACCACCGTCCAGCAGACAGCCAAGACATGTCAACAAGGGAAATAGGTAATGCAGATTTCACTGTAACATACACAGATTTGTGTTTTGTTTCTGTCTACATCTCCAAAGCTCAAAATGCTCTGTCCCACCTCGTGATGTCATGAAGTGCTAGTTTTCAAGTTAACAGCTACCATTTACCTTTAGTTCAGTAGAGGTAGGCAATTGCATGGCTGAAATTGTCCTAATGATTCTAGTGAAGTTTTATGGACAGTAGAGCACCTCCTGTATAAACCATATGACACAAGGTATGAGCGACAGTAGCTTGGTTGGTAGGGCGTTTGTCCACTGATCCAAATCCCGTTCTCGACATAAACATCATTGGTTGAGCAGTCAGATCCACTAATCCGCAGGGTAGCTGATGTGATTCCAGTTCCCCTTAGGCAAGACACTTAACCCACCTCACCCCGTGTCTGCATACACTGGTGTATGTGTGTGAATGGACGAGTTGTTCCTTGATGTAAAGCGCTTTGACTGCCTTGAAGGTGGAAAAGCGTTTTATAAAAAAACGTGACCTTTTTCCAATTACCAAGGTGGAACGGCATGTTTTTTGCTTGAATGAAGAACTCAGTCTAAATAACTTATCGGTAAAGTTGGTTACGTGATCGACTGTGAGCTAGAGACATTTGTCACAGTGAGGGACAGGAGGACACTGGACAAACTGCTCTCCATCATGGACACTCCTGCTCACCCACTGCACCAGACCATAGAGGGACAGAGGAGCTCATTCTCCAACAGGCTCCTACAGCTCCACTCAGACAGTGAGAGATACAGGACGACATTCATACAACAACAACTGTACAACAACTCACCCTTATGTAACAGATAATATTCCCTACAACTCAATCTTAAGTAACGGATAACCTTATGCTCTGTCAATCAGTACATTATTGCACTGCCGTTCTTGTCTCCTGTATATAGCTGTGATTTTATTTTATATTTATTACTTATTTTTCTATGTTATTTTGACTTGTACATCCATCCATCCATCCATCCATTTTCTTCCGCTTATCCGGGGACTTGTTGTTGACTTGTACATATACATTTATTTTTATAATTATGCCTCATTTGACGCCTGTCTCTTGGTATCTTTTTTGCTATACCATCTATTTTGGTTACTCTTATTATAATATATCGTGATGAGTGAGCTACTGTATCCACATAATTTCCTTGTGGATCAATTAAGTTTGTCTAAATCCAAGTCTTTAAGTCTAAATATGGAGGGTTTGTGTGTTAAACATGTATGAATGAAACAAAAACACATCTCCAGGTCTGTTTGTGATGAGGAAACAACATTAAAACAGATCAGGAAATAGTGTAATATGGGCTCTTTAAATAATAGAAACTAATAAAGTCAAGAATTCACCAAAAGAGCAATTTTTTTTAGCTGTCATTTAGCGTAAGCGTCGAGCTTTTTAGCGGCGTACCTGACTGTGACGCAGTACACTAACTGCTGAGTCAAAGTGAGTCTCTTTGGACCATCAGTCTGTCTCTGCTGACATTTTAACAACCCACACACAGGATCCCCTCTGCCCGAGACAGGTCAAAGGCCACGATTCCACTTCAGCACGCTCCTTTTCATTATCTGCATATGATAGGTAGCGATTGACCTTGAGGCTATGGCGTTTGAAATGGTCATCATGGTAACCTGGACTCAGATAGGGGTTAAAATGATCGGATGTGTTGTATGAACCCTTCCTCAAGGACAATGTCAGAATGCATGCTTAATGTGCTGTGTGCAAAATGGATCACCGGTAAATGTGAAATGATGGTGGCCTGGTTAGATGTTTAAAGTGCATGTGACAGCTTAGTGTTCTCAATACCAATTTTGATACCAATAAAAAACTCTTTAGAAAACTGACTGATTTTCAACATTAAACATCTTTTATATTACCCTGTGGTCTTACAACCTATGGCAACCTTATGACAGTCTAGACTACTCATGTTAAGGCCGACTCGGGAATAGAATCCGGGTCGCCGGCTTGGTAGGTGGGTGTGCTAACTACTGAGCAACAGTCCAGATAGAGAGAGCAGACTCAAGTGCAGAGGTTCAAATTAAAAAGATGTTCTCCATTTATTTTTCAAAAAACTCAGAAGGTCCACAAGCAACACAGAAAATCCAAAATTTGCAAAAAGCTTGGCAACACAAAAACTCTCCAAAAACATAAAAAATCCAAAAAACTAATAGTATTAAATTTCAAGAATGCAAAAGGCTTAATCTTTAACAAGACACAAATTCTAGAGGCTTACTAGGGACATGGACAGGTAACAAAGACTAAGTGACAAACAACAGAAAACCAGGGCTTAAATACCCAGCCCAATTGATCACATGATCACAAGAACAATTGGAAACAGGTGGTAAAGAAATGAAATGGAGGGAAACAAAAGATCAAGCACATGTCCCACAGTGACCCCTAGTGTCCAGAAGAGCCATAACCCCTAACAACTCATTTCCTTAACATATATTCAACAAAAATATAAACGCAACACTTTTGTTTTTGCTCCCATTTTTCCTGAGATGGACCCAAAGATCCAAAATTCACTCCAGATACACAACACTACCATTTCTCTCAAACATTGTTCACAAATCTGTTCAAATGTGTGACAGCGAGTACCTCTGCCCCGCAGAGACAATCCACCCCA
The DNA here is from genome assembly GCA_036785185.1 of Paratrypauchen microcephalus. Taxonomy (NCBI): domain Eukaryota; kingdom Metazoa; phylum Chordata; class Actinopteri; order Gobiiformes; family Gobiidae; genus Paratrypauchen; species Paratrypauchen microcephalus. The sequence continues at coordinate 1,372,463 of JAVJIX010000096.1, forward strand.
CCTCACAGGTGCGCCACATCAAGATGCCGATCCGACATCATGACCAGTGCACAGGTGCGCCCCAGACTGCCCACAATAAAAGGACACCCCGAAATGTGCATTTTTTTTGCTTTATTGGGGGTCTGGGGACTCAGAACCAGTCAGTATCTGGTGTGACCACCATTTGCCTCATGCGGTGCAACACATCTTCTTCGCATAGAGTTTATCAGATTGTCAGTTGTGGCCTGTGGAATGTTGGTCCACTCCTCTTCAATGGCTGTGCGAAGTTGCTGGATATTAGTGGGAGCTGGTACACGCTGTCGTATACGCCGGTCAAGCACATCCCAAACATGCTCAATGGGTGACATGTCCGGTGAGTATGCTGGCCATGCAAGAACTGGGACATTTTCAGCTTCCAAGAATTGTGTACAGATCCTTGCAACATGGGGCCGTGCATTATCTTGCTGAAACATGAGGTGATGTTCATGGATGTATGGCACAACAATGGGCCTCAGGATCTCATCATGGTATCTCTGTACATTCAAAATGCCATCAATAAAATGCACCTGTGTTCTTTGTCCATAACAGCCCCCCCCCCCCCATGGTTAAAAGTTGCGAAATGTCTAAACTGAGCATTTGCGATCCTTTTCTGCGTTACAAAAAATCGGAGCTCAAACGGGTGAGTTTGAACAAGGCACCTTATTGACGTCAGATCGAAAAAAGAAATGCAAATGCAGTTCCACCCCCGTCTGTCTGTACTCAGCGTCTCTGTAAATCACGCCCAGAGAGTTTGGACTGCGAATGCGCTAGGCAATGCGAAATGCGTTTTTTTATTTGCCTGGAGGCACGTCCGAGTGTTTCTAGGCTCGGAAGTCCTTTATCTGAGCCTCTGGACCTTTGAACAGCAGTGGTTTAATTTTATTTTCTGTGGAAATGTGTTTATTTGGGCTCTGAGCCGAGAGCGGAGAGTTTGGCCACGTCCCCACCCTCTACTATTGGCCATCTCTTTTCTCCTCATTTGCATTCAAGCAACAACGCCCAGAATAAAGAGTTTGAGAGAGATATTTATGACTCTTTCTCATCTTAACTCTGTTTCTCATGCACTGAGTGTTGATTTTGAAGAAGGATTCATTTACAGTATTAGGGAACCATTAAGGAGCCATATAAAAGCATCAAGAAGTACCATGTCATGGGATCTTTAAGGAAGAACATTATAACATGGTAGAAAGCTCCAAACGCATTCTGTTCTTAATGTGAATGGGCTAACCTCTCCCCTGATCTAAACTGTAGCTATGCCTGGTGGTGTCATCTACGTGTGTCCATGTAGATAGATACATTTAATGCTATACTGTGGGAAATTTCCCAGTAAAGCACAGTGCACCTCTAGGTATTTATCATGCACAAAAGCTCGTCTGCACTCAAAAAGATCTTTTGGCTTGTATCAGTGTGTTTTTCTCCTCTTCAGATGACTAAGCATACTCTTAGATGGCATCACCGGGGTGCCAGGAACTCGTATTGTAAGACTTGTTTTGGCAGGAAACAATTCTTTTACACATGGACTCATTCCAACTCTTAAACGCCGCCAGATAACAGTGTGCTTGGCCAGCCAAGTGTCCAATTATTAAGAATACAAAACCTGCTGAAAGGAACATTTTGTTGGGTTCTTTTTAAAGACACTACAGCAGCAGATGTATTTCCCTTGTTGACTTTAAAAAGAAGTTATAGGTGCATTGTGCAACTCTTCTGGTGGAAGATCCATTAAATGTTTTTTTTTCTTCCATGGAGATGTTGTACTGGAGCATTAAACTTTAGTTTTATCTTCACACCAGACCAAGTTACGGGTCAGATCTGTGGAGCGACAACCCCACTCAGTCAGAATTTTTTTGAACTATAAAACCACATGTAAGTGCATAAATGTAGAGCTGTTTAATGTCATACTGTGGAACATTCCAAGCAGAGCAATGACATCTCCCTAGAAACAAGCAGGTGACAGACTCCCAACCAAAAAGTTACGAGGTGCACCTTTAAAATGAACCCACAAAGTGAATGTATAAAAATGAGTGTTTTTGGATTAGACTTATGAGGAACTAAATTGTAGGGCTGTAGGTGTCTTGAGGCCACCACACACTACAGGATATTTTGGTTTTTAACCGTGCGACAAAAAGCACACAACACAGACAAAGACTGCAGTGGGATACAGTGGTCCCTCGCTCTATCGCGGTTCACTGTTCGCGGCCTCGCTGTTTCGCAGATTTTTTTTTTTTTTTAAAGTTTTTTTTTATAGTGTAACATTGTGTTCTGAGTCCTGATTGGCTAAGAGACTAGACTAAGACTAAACATGGACTAAACCAGGTCTAGACCAGAACTAAACCAGGTCTAGACCAGGTCTAAACCAGGTCTAAACCTGGACTGGCCCTGGACTAAACCAGGACTGGACCAGGTCTAGACCTGGACTAAACCGGGACTTAGACCAGGTCTAAACCAGGATTAAATCACTCCGTGCGGCTCTTGCGTTCGTTTGTGCGTGTTCAGTTTGTGGCTTGGGCTGAGAGCACGCGTACCGGGCGCCGCGGTTCTATCTCATGCTTGCAGCCCCGGTGTACGCGCGGCCTCGCGCCGGTCACGCTGCTCTGTCACGGATTTGACCACGATGAGGGGTGCACGTGTCGCGCACTTCTCCAAGGGGTTGGTGCGCGTCCCAGGAAGTGGCAGTGCTCCTCGCGCATCCGGCGGGGCTTCCGGAGCCGTGTCTCCCCCCACGTGTCACTAATAATACATTTTGGTGAAAATCTAGTTTGAGTGTTTAAACGAGAGACAAATGTGAGAAAAGGTTAATTCCAAGGTCTGAGAAAAGCGTATAATGTGTGTGGTGAGGCATTTACAGCCTTAAAACATGTAGAATAATTGTAAAATATAAAGTTGTCCTACTTCTCTTATTGAAGAAGATCCCCGTAGGGAAATTATTTCTCTGCATTCAACCCATCCATCAGGAGCAGTGGGCAGCTCGTCTTTCAGGCGCCCAGGGACCCATCTCCATAATCTTGTTGCTTAGGCTTGGTCAGGACCTCAGCTGGAGGATTTTACCTGGAGCATGTTTTGGGTTGATGGGTTGACCGGAGGAAACCCAACCAGACACGGGGAGAACATGGAAACTCCACACAGAAAGGCCTGGGCGACCCGGGGATCGAACCCGGAACCTTCTTGCTGTGAGGCATGAGCGCTAGCCACTCAGCCACCGTGCCGCCGTGGGTTATTTCTGGAACCTAACCCCTGCAATAAACGAGGGATTACTGTATGTCTGCGGACCACGGGCTGCAAAGTTGTAAGCACACCTCTTGTCAGCTGTTTCCTGTCTACAGTAAAGCCACTTGCTTTGTGACTCTTCAGTGTTCAAAATATCAGAGCACTGCACTTCTATTTTAGATGCAGAACAAAACTGTGTTGTTATTATTATTATTATTATTATTATTATTATTATTATTTTATGTGGTGCAATACTTCAAATACATGATTTTTACTGCACAAAAGGCTGGCGATAAAGTCCACAGGAAGTAGAGTCATTATCGCTAATCTGCAGCTTCATCCTGATCTGTTCATTGTGTGGATGTAAACGGACATATGTGAGGAACTACTCTCGCCTTTTTACTTTTAAAGAATGCTTCAAACTGGATTCACAGCGCTGTTTTGTGGGCTGAGTGTTATTATTTGCGGAGGACAAATTATATGGATATGGATGAGATGCTGCAGTTTAAATTTACAACTTCATGAGAGCTGAATAATATTATTACAATAAAATGATTAGTAGCTATTTCCCGAATTTGTATGTTGCACCTCTGTGTCTGTCGCTCCATCTGTCTCCTGTCTGTCACTGTTTTATTGGCACACACACACACACACACACACACACATACCAGGAGTGCAGCGGCTTCAAAATCGCACATGAAGACACAAAGTCGGGTCACGGCTCCCCGACCTTGGGGAGAAGCACTTTGCAGCCAAAATCTGGAAAATTCTCCTGTAGTGTGTGGCGACCTTTAGTCAACCAAAATTAGTATTAATCTTGTAATCATTTTGTTTAGATTATAAGAATTTCTATGGATCAACAGAAAGGAGAAGTGAGTGAGCTGAAGATTTGGTATTTTGTGGTATAAAATACCAAATCTTACGAATGACCCAACAAACGAAACGCGAAATCTCAAAAATTCAAATAATGCGCGCTCAGCCACACACATTATACGCTTTTCTCAGACTGGATTGAAACTTTTCTCACATTTGTCTCTCGTTTAAACACTCAAACTTTCATAGATTTTCAACAAAATTATTAATAGTGAAGTGTGGGGGGAAGGGGGAGGGGGGAGAAAACACGTGTGTGATAGCGCAGCATGACCCGGCGCGGAGCTGATAGCAGGTCTAGACCAAGGTCTAAACCTGGACTGGACCAGGACTAAACCAGGACTAAACCAGGACTAAACCAGGACTAGACCAGGACTAGACCAGGTGGATTAAAGCAGCGAGGAGGGGACTGCACGCAGTCTGAGCGCATGAACGCATGAACGAGACCCATGCAAGAGCCGCGGTGGTCTAGGCTCCTCTAGACCTCCTCTAGACCTGACCAGGTCTAGAGGAGGTCTAGAGGAGCCGCGGTGGTCTGGACTAAACCAGGACTAAACCTGGACTAAACCAGGAGGAGCCGCGGTGGTCTGGACTAAACCAGGACTAAACCTGGACTAAATCAGGAGGAGCCTGCGGCTCTTGCATGGGTCTCGTTCATGCGCTCAGACTGCGTGCAGTCCCCTCCTCGCTGCTTTAATCCACCTGGTCTAGTCCTGGTTTAGTCCTGGTTTAGTCCTGGTTTAGTCCAGGTTTAGTCCAGGTTTAGTCCTGGTCCAGTCCAGGTTTAGACCTTGGTCTAGACCTGCTGTCAGCTCCGCGCCGGGTCATGCTGCGCTATCACACATGTCAGAGCGCAGTCTTCTCCCCCTCCCCCTTCCCCCCACACTTCACTATTAATAATTTTGTTGAAAATCTATGAAAGTTTGAGTGTTTAAACGAGAGACAAATGTGAGAAACACACAGAACACAATGTTACACTATAAAAAAAATCGGGGCCTTGGAACGAATCAGGCTTTTTCCATTGAAATAGCTACTCAACTTACGAATTTTTCACGTTACGAAACCACTTCTGGAACGAATTAATTTCGTAAGGTGAGGTACCACTGTATTTATATAAAAAAAGGCAGATTAAAGGTGCACTGTATAACTTTTCTGGTAGAGGGGGCCCGCTACCTGCTTGTCTTGTTCATAATAAATATTTTATGGCTTTGCCTGAATGTTCCACATCATTCAACTTTCCTATCTCCATGGAGACAAGAATACCACCCGGCCAAGTTATAGATCAGATCTGTGAAGAGGCAAACCCGCCCTTTTGCAGTGTATTTTTGAGCAATAAAAACACATTTTTGATAGATACGTTTAACACCATAGTGGTAATCCCGGTAATCCTAACCTTTTCTGCATAAATTAGGGGTAGGCCATATATCAGCAAAATTAGGGGTGGGACAAGACACAATTTTCACAAGACGAGACACAGCACGAGATCAGGTCCACGAGAACGAGACAAGACGCGAGTTTGATAGAATTTGTAATAAATAAGTATTCCATGTCACAATTCTGGCTTCACTCTTTTTATTTTTTAATGTAATACTTTAGCGGTCATTGTTTTTTGGAACTACAGCTTCTCGAATTGTATAATTTACCAGCTCTTTACTCTTTTTTGTCTAAGGTAAAGGTAAATTGAGGGGTAAAAAATCTCACAAGATACTTTTTCACATTCCGTGCACAATCTCATGCCCATTTTGTCTTGCGAAATCTTGTGACACAAGGTCTTATCCCATCCCTAGTAAAAAGAGAAGTAGAAGAGAGTAATATGACTATTTTTACACAAACATGTAACTAATTATATAATTTTCCAGATAAATACATTTTGTTTTTATTTTTTTTTAAAGTGAAAAGTTCATTTGGGATCATTACTTTAACCTGAGATAAATTTCTGGGGCTCATTATGGATTTTAAAAGATAAGTACAGGGGGTCCTCGGGTTACGACGTTGATCCATTCTTAAGACGCGTCGTAACCCGACCACACAACCACGCCGTTCGCGTTTGTTTACATCTCTTACCACGCTAAACCGCGTAAGACGGAATGACGCGTAATATATATATATATATTTTTAATGGGGGTGCGTTCGTAACCACGAAACGTCGTAAACCGAGACCGTCGTAACCCGAGGACCCCCTGTATTGGTATTGGCAAATGTCAGTTATCGCCCAGAGCAGCAGCAGCAGCAGGCCAAATATCGGACAACGGTGTCGACAAAAAAAAAATCAGCCCATCCCTAGTATAAATAGTAGTTTCTGCATGAACTCCTGTGCAGATATAGTCTTGTGAGTGCAGTTTGGGTCAGATACATAATAGTTCTGAGAGCTTTTTCCACCCCCATTTTTAGTCAACTAATCGAAAGGACATCCTTAGTCGACTGAGAATTTCTCTAGAACTTTTCCTAGTAAATTGCAAAAGCTAATCACATGGGTGCTATTTTAGGCCAAAGAAGGGGCCCTTTGATGGACTCTTTTGGGCATATCCTGTCTGGAGTCATGGGAATGCTGCAGCTGCATCTCAAAAAGAAGACTTTAGTGACCGCCATATTTAAAGGGCCCATATTAGGCGATGTTATAATGTTGTTTCCTCATCACAAACACACCTGGAGTTGTGTTTTGTTTCATTCTCCCACGTTTAATACACAAATCCTGCATAGTTAGGCTGAGTTCTTCTCTCAAAACTGAAAACACACTTTTAAACTCCATACACCTTCACTAGAATCATTTGGCTAATTTCAGACCTGGAATTGCCAATCTCTGCTGAAGAAAAGGTAAAAATGTAGCCCTTAACTTGAAAACCACTACTACATGACATCACAAGGTGGAACAGAGAATTATGAGCTTTGGAGATGTAGACAGACTAATAATAAAGGATTACTCAAACATGTGTGAATGAAACAAAATATTATGTACAGCATATCATTTAAATTTACTACAAACTTCTTTCCATAAGCCCTTTTTTAAAGCACAAACCTCTAAAAGAGCTGTGTTGTCACGTTTTCTGCAGCTGTCTCTTCATAGTTACATTTTAATAATTATAATATAAAGCTTTCTGTGCATTTTTAGGCAGCAGACTGACCAAAACAAAATATATGCTGGAGATTGAAGGCTGATCACCTATACGCTAGAAAATCCAAATATCGGTCTGTCTCTAAACAAAATACAACTCCAGGTATGTTTTTAATGAAATACACTCGAGCATGGCTTAAAGCCAGTCATACCTCACCTTACAAAATTAAATCGTTCCAGAAGTGGTTTCGTAATGTGATTTTTTTCGTAAGTAGGGATGCAAATTATCTATTAATTCATTAATCTATAGTTGATTGACCTTATCGATCAACTTACGATTAACTGATAAGCTGCGTTTTTCACCTGAATTTTAGTGTTTCAATAGGATCTTTAGGGGTGTTTTCACATATAGTCCCCTTTAAGCGAACCAAACTCGCTCCCCTAAAAGTGGACCAACAAGGGGACCAAGAGAACACAAACTCGGTTCTGTTTGTGTTCACATTGTGAAAGAGGACCGAGTTCTCTTTCTGGTCCACTTAAGCTCTGATGGAGCCTCAGTCCTCTTTCTGTTCACGCTGTAGCTTCTCTAGAGCTCTGAGACCTGGTTTAGTCCTGGTTTAGTCTTGGTTTAGTCCTGGTTTAGACCTGGTTTAGTCTTGGTTTAGTCCTGGTTTAGTGCCGAAATAGATGCAGAAATAATCTGATAATATGACTCACCCATAAGAACGGTATCCATGTATGCACGTGTCACGGTCTTTAATAATCCGGAGCTCCGGAGAAAAGGACATATCTCGAACTTATCCCGTGTCTCGAGGTGAGAGTTCCTTCTTACGTAGCATTAACGTAGCAAGTTGAGGTTTCTTCTTCTCTTGGAAATGCAGCGTAAATATCACGCAGCTCGCTCACAGCTGATCGGTGAACAGGCGCAAACACAACAGCGGTAATCGTCATAATTGGCGGGAGCGCGATCAGTGCGTAATTATGCTGCAACATGATTGGAAGCTGGAGCGCAGTTCGGCCTATGATTGGCTCTTGCCGGCTCTTGGCTCACCGGCTCATGGTGGTGCACTGCACAAAAGGCGAAGTGAACCCGGAGCGTTATGTGTACACACTGCACAGGTTAGGCGAACCGTACCGCGGACCTTTTAGCGAACTGTACTGAGACTACCTCCCAAGATAGTCTCAGTTCGGTTTGTTTTAAAGGGGTCTGAGTGCGCTTAGAGCAGGGGTCTTCAACATTTTTCAGGCCAGGGACCCCCAAACAGATGGCGAACTGGGCCAGGGACCCCCTACTATATATACGGCATAGAATTGTGTTTTATATTAAATTGAGCTTAGTGTCATGTATAAACATTGCTACTCTGTTATGGTACATCCAATACAAGGAAATAATACACAGGTTAATACTGTATTTTCATGTTTTTTTATTTTAAAGATGGGCCAGATAGGCCCTACGGGGTGGATGTGCTACTGCAATTTTTAAACACAACTTGCATATAACACAGGCCTATTAAGATCGTTCACTGATTCAACCAAAAAACAAGTGCAAGGGAGAGAGTGGCTGTGCTTCTGCCATTTACACATACATCTTGCTCAAATACAGAGCTATTCAAATAATGAACAATTAACACAAATCAAGTTAAGCTTTGATCATAACACATCAAGTAAAACTGTGAACATACATGAACATACAGGGGACAGTGAACCCCCAAACCATCTGTGAATTCCCACTTCAGTGAGATGTCTGACCCTGATGAGTTGCACATAACATGTCTATCCTGGGGTGGATGGAGGCCGTCAGGCAGAGGGTCAGATCAGCCTCAGGCTGCAGCCTTCACCTGTATTTATTCTTCAGGTAAGTAAGAGAAGAAAATCCACTTTTGCAAAGATATGTAGTTGCAAAGGGCAAAAGGCTCATCGTAGCTTTTGCTGTCAATTGTGGAAAGTCTTTCTGACAAGAGATCCAGAACTGACTGAGTGATTTTGTGTCATACATGTGTTTGTATGTACTGTCAGTGGATAGTTCAATAAGCTGATCCTCCTCTGTCACTGTCAGCTGTGCGCCATTTGCCGCGTTGACAGTAAATGGGCACAGTATCCACGTCTTGTCTCTTCGCCAGGAGTCGGCCTCAGAGAAGTAACGCCTGAACTGGCCCCCGAGCGCCTCCAAATGCGTGAGAATTGCGTGCGTTACGGGGGGTGAGAGCACAGCAGAATCGCCCAGCTCATCAACTGATGGAAACATGGAAAACGTTTCCTGTCCAATGCGCTCCCTCCATCGTTTGATTTTTTTGATAAAGCCTTCCATTTTGTCATAGAGGTGAATTGCACCTGTATTGCGGCCTTGCATCGAGCTGTTCAGTTTGTTCAATTCAGCGAAAATGTCTACCAGGTAGGCAAGCTTGGTGACACAAACGTTGTTGTTAAAAAGTGCAGCCAGATCTGTGCGGTTTTGCATAAGTAAAAACTCCCGAATGGATTTGCTCAATTCCAACACACGTGACAACACTGTTCCACGCGAAAGCCATCTCACTTCGGAATGGTATAGGAGCGCAGTGTGTTCTTCTCCCTCAGCAGCGCAGAGGTTTGAGAAAAGGCGCGTTTGCAAAGCGCTCTTCTTCACCAAGTTGACCACTTTCACCACAGCATCCATGACTTCTGCTAACTCTGCGCTCATGTCTTTGGCAACAAGTGACTCCCTATGGTAACATACAGTGTGTCCAGATTACTTGCGGAGATACATCTCGAACCAGCGCGATAAGTCAGCTTTTTAAAATATTAAAATATAAAATTATATTATTTTAAAGTGAAATCAAAAGATTTCGCGACCCCCCTGCAGTACCTCCGCGACCCCCCTAGGGGTCGCGACCCCCCTGTTGAAGACCTCTGGCTTACAGTGTTCACATATAAACCTATAATGCTCAGTTAGCGATCTGAGTTCGCTTTAAACGCTGAAAGGGACCAAGTGTGAAAACACCCTAAGAATATAAGCTATAGTAACACAACACTGAGTCAAAATATATATCATAGTATTATTATATTGTATATTCCTCAATTAATTATTCCTTAGCAAAAAGCAGACAAATGTATTGATGATGAATAACAAAATACATTCTTTATTGAAAATACACTCAACAAAAATATAAACACAACACTTTTGTTTTTGCTCCCATTTTTCCTGAGATGGACCCAAAGATCCAAAATTCACTCCAGATACACAACACTACCATTTCTCTCAAACATTGTTCACAAATCTGTCCAAATGTGTGACAGCGAGCACCTCTGCCCCACCGAGACAATCCACCCCACCTCACAGGTGCGCCACATCAAGATGCCGATCCGACATCATGACCAGTGCACAGGTGCGCCCCAGACTGCCCACAATAAAAGGCCACCCCGAAATGTGCTTTTTTTTTTTTTTTGCTTTATTGGGGGTCTGGGGACTCAGAACCAGTCAGTATCTGGTGTGACCACCATTTGCCTCATGCAGTGCAACACATCTTCTTCACATAGAGTTGTGGCCTGTTGAATGTTGGTCTTCTACGGGAGAAAATGGAGTCAGCGACTGCAGTGGCAGTAGCTCAGTTGGTAGAGCGTTTGCCCTCTGATTCAAAGGTGTGTGGTTCAAATCCCGCAGCATAAGAAACATCAATGGTTGAGCGGTTATATTCACTGACCCACAGGTTGGCAGGTCAATGGTCACATGGTAAATGGTCACATCTTTATATAGCGCTTTTCCACCTTCAAGGCACCCAAAGCGCTTTACAACAAGGAACCAATCACCCATTCACACACCAGTGTACGCAGACACTGGGGGCGAGGAGGGAAGTGTCTTGCCCAAGGACACAACGGCAGCATTCATCTGTGGGAGCTGGAATCGTACCAACCAACCTGTGGGTCAACCACTGATGTTTCTTATGTCAAGAGCGGGATTTGAACCGCCAACCTTTGGATCAGTGGACAAACGCTCTACCAACTGAGCTACTGCCGCCCCCAGTGCTGCCATTGTTGGGCAGGACACTTAACCCGTACACTGGTGTGTGAATGGGTGAATGGTTCTTGTTGTGCTTGAAGGTGGAAAAGCGCTATATAGTATGCACAGTCGAATTTGGAGCCAGGTCCATAATAGGAATTTATTAAAGAACAAAATAGTGAAAATAAAAACACCAGGATCACACAGAGCGGGTTATTACGAACATTTTAAGACCAAAATGATGAGGTTCACTGCTGGAGTTACAGACAGAGGGGCAACAATATTCTAATGTAACAGGAGTTCCATGTTCACTTCCTGTTTGGAATGGAACGTCTACTGGCTACTATGCTCGGAACTCACAGCTCTGTTTGCGTACGAAAGTGGAGCATAAATGAGCCTTTAGGGTTGTCAAAATAGAAAAATAGAAAGTAGTATAGAAAATCGGACAATAAACTATTATCGAACCTAGAATCATTTGAAGTATCGATACTAAAAAAGACGCATTCACAGGACACACCCATGGACCACTCTGGAACCTACCTGGATGACAGGGATTACACACATATAAGACCACATGGGAATAGAAAAGAAAGTACCATGAATTAATATTGAAAATTGCATTCTATTCATCATGGTATCGGAATTGGTATTGAGCATCGAGTCTATTCCTTAGTATTGAAATCAAGTTTGAAATGTTATTATTGTGACCACACTAATCAGTATTCTTAACAGCATCTCAACAACAACAAATCCACACTGCTTTCTAACCTCTCATTGGATCCAGTTCACTACTAAGTCTATTTTGGTCCTAATTGCTGGTGTAACATGTTGGAGGATTGGGTGGTGGTGACACACATATCGCACTGATTCATCTGCTGGTGGGTGGGGCTGGTTTTATTTTTAAAGATCCCATGACATGGTACTTCTTGATGCTTTTATATGGCTCCTTAATGGTTCCCTAATACTGTAAATGAATCCTTCTTCAAAATCAACACTCAGTGCATGAGAAACAGAGATAAGATGAGAAAGAGTCATAAATATCTCTCTCAAACTCTTTATTCTGGGCGTTGTTGCTTGAATGCAAATGAGGAGAAAACAGATGGCCAATAGTAGAGGGTGGGGGCGTGGCCAAACTCTCCGCTCTCAGCTCTGAGCTCTCAGCTGATCCATTTCCTTGTTTTTGCACGGGGGAGAGATTTGAAGCGTTCCATTGAAAAATAAACACATTTCCACAGAAAATCAAATTAAACCACTGCTGTTCAAAGGTCCAGAGGCTCAGATAAAGGACTTCCGAGCCTAGAAACACTCGGACGTGCCTCCAGGCAAATAAAAAAACGCATTTCGCATTGCCTAGCGCATTCGCAGTCCAAACTCTCTGGGCGTGATTTACAGAGACGCTGAGTACAGACAGACGGGGGTGGAACTGCATTTGCATTTCTTTTTTCGATCTGACGTCAATAAGGTGCCTTGTTCAAAATCGTCCGTTTGAGCTCCGATTTTTTGTAACGCAGAAAAGGATCGCAAATGCTCAGTTTAGACATTTCGCAACTTTTAACCATGGGTTAAAAGTTTAAACAGGGTAGGGGAGCTCACATTAACGTTCAAAAACCTCAAAAAGTGAAAATTTCATGCCATGGGACCTTTAATCCAAGATAGAAGGGAGCCCTGCACATGCACATGCAGCCACGGCATGTAAACACACACGCCCCGTCCACCAATCAGCAAGCTCGCTTTGGCAAATGAAAGGAGAGGAAGAGAGCAGGATGAAGAGTGGAATAAGAGAGAGAGAGAGGGTGAAAGCTTTCCCCCAGATTACAGAAACGTTCCAGATTACAGGCCGTGGATTATGTGGTCTGATCATACACAGAAGTGGAACAAATAAGCCCGGATTTATTTAACTTGTGTGTGTGTGTGTGAGTGTGTGTGCTGTCTGCTGTACTGCATGTGACATTAGGCTGTGTGTCATTTCCTCTGGGTTTGAGATATAGGCCTTCTACGTACTAGGGATGTCAAATGTGTAGAGTATTGTATAAATAATTCTTCATGCTTTGTTAAAGAACACATACAGTTTGTGCTTGTGTCTGCATTATAGTTATAACACTTGTGGGTTAGGTTATCATTTGCACATTTTACATCGTAATATTCATCTAAAACAGCTTAGTAAAAGAATGTTATGCGCAGAAATAAGCGCCAACAGAAACTGAATTTGAATCACATCATTTGAAATTGTATTTTTTAATTTGAATCATTCTATTGAAAAATTGAATCTGAATAGTATCATTTGAAATTGAATTTATTAGTTTGTAACAGGAATCTAATAAAAATTAAAAATTCACTCTTTTTATATGCTCATGTTCAGTTCTTGAAATTCAAATTCAGTTCACAAAATTCAAATTCAATTTACTGTGACAAACATCCGGGTAGTTTAAGGATGAAGGAAGAGCAATCGAGCTCAGATATGCAGGACTACAGATATACAACTTATTCACGTTCGGGATCAGACTGAAAAGTTTTTACGAGTCTCGGTGTAGCAGCAGACAGAGAAATCCTGTATATCTGAGCTGGATTGCTCTTCCTTCCTTCCTAAAACTACCCAGATGTTTGTCACAGTAAACTGAATTTGAATTTTGAGAACTGAATTTGAATTTCGAGAACTGAATTTGAATTTCGAGAACTGAACATGAGCATAAAAAGAGTGAATTTTCAAATTTTATTAGATTCCTGTTACAAACTAATAAATTAAATTTCAAATGATACTATTCAGATTCAGTTTTTCAGTGCAATAATTCAAATTAAAAAATACAATTTCAAATTATGTGATTCAAATTCAGTTTCTGGTGGCGCATATTTCTGCCCATAGAATCTCCGCTGACTTGTGCGTTAGAAAACTGTGGTGTGCAATGGGAGCAGACATCACTGGAAAGGTCATTGTCACAACAAAGAGCTGTGAAGTTGTTTGCACCTCCAGTGGGTAGCTGCACATCACACTAACGAGTAGCAGACTTTTCTTTGTACTAAAATGACTACTCAAGGCTGTCGAATCCTACCTGTATCACAGATCAAGAAAATACAATTGACGAAAGAAGTATGTATGTTGCAGTGGGTGTATGCCGCTGGTGGTGAAAACTGGGACTGATTGGCAGTAAAGTGTCTTGAAAATAAGTGATTAAATGGCAAAAGGAGAAATTCAATTTGTCAACTGGACAAAAGTTTATTTGGTCAAATACGTTTCGCACCTCATCCAAGCTACTTCTTCAATTCTGGCTAGAGTGCTGGTGGACACTGCCTTATATCTGTCTGCAGGGAGGAGCTAACTACAATGAAATTACTCTGAAACTGTCGCACCTATTTGTTTTCAGTTTCTGTTAGTTAGGTGGGCCTATTAAATATGCAGTGGGAGTGGAGTGTGGGATGTTGTTAGCAGAACCATTCAGGGCCATAATGGGTGTTTTCACACCTCTGGACCTGACCTGCTGCCCTATTGTTTTCTTTGTTTGTTTTGATTTAGGTTTGAGGATAGAATTATAGATGGGAGACAAATGATGTCTGAGACCTCCATTTCTGTTCAAGGAAGGATTCTTTTTCTTGATAAAAATACCCTCTTTAAGGAGAGGCTATTTATCAAAGGAGTGGCCCGTGGCTTCTAGGTGGAAATGTACGGCACACTGAGGTCCACTCTGGCACGTCCGTCTGTGTTGGTACATCCTCTTGTGAAGTGGCTGTTTTGTTTCTCCAGTGTAGCGCTCACTGCAGTCTTCACTACACTGAATGGAGTAGACCACATTGCTTTGTTTGTGGCTTGGTGTTTTGTCCTTTGGGTGGACCGTTTTTTGTCTTAAAGGTCCCATGGCATAAAATTTTCACTTTCTGAGGTTTTTGAACGTTAATGTGAGCTCCCCTACACTGTTTAGGGCCCCCCCATGGCTAAAAGTTGCGAAATGTGTAAACTGAGCATTTGCGATCCTTTTCTGCGTTTTAAAAAAAGACAGCCCAAACGGGCGATTCTGGACAAGGGAAATTTCTAACGTCACACTCAGGGAAAAATGCAAATGCCGTTCCACCGCCCGTCTGGATGTCTACCCACCGTCTCTGTAAATCACGCCCAGAGAACTTGGACCGCAAACGAGCTACGCAATGCGAGATGCGGTTTTTTATTTGCCTGGAGGCACGTGAGAGTGTTTCCAGGCTCGGATGTCCTTTATCCGAGCCTCCGAACCTCTGAAACAGCAGTGGTTTAATTTTATTTTCTGTGGAAATTTGTTTTTTTTAATGCAACTCGTCTCATATCTTCTTCCGCGCTTACACACATGGAAGTGGGTGACAGCGCACACCGCACCGCTAAAGCAAATAACCAGCGGTGCATTTGGCCACGCCCCAGGCACTGGCCTGTCTCTGTCCTCCTCATTTGCATTCAAGAAACAACGCCCATACTAAAGTGTTTGAGAGAGATATTTATGACTCTGACTGTGTTAATGAGGCTTTCTCATGCACTGAGTGTTGATTTTGAAGAAGGATTCATTTACAGTATTAGGGAACCATTAAGGCGCCATATAAAAGCATCAAGAAGTACCATGTCATGGGATCTTTAAAGTGTTTGTGGGTTTGAAATAGACTGGGATTTCATGTTGTCTTAAAATCCTCTGTAAGTGATTAAAGATAACTCAAACATGCATGAATCACACCAAATAAAACTTTGAGTAGAAACAGCTATAACATGCTGAAAAGTCGATTTTGCAGAATAGGTCTACTTTAAAGGTCCCATGGCATGAAATTTTCACTTTCTGAGGTTTTTGAACGTTAATGTGAGCTCCCCTACCCATGGTTAAAAGTTGCGAAATGTCTAAACTGAGCATTTGCAATCCTTTTCTGCGTTACAAAAAATCGGAGCTCAAACAGGCGAACAAGGCACCTTATTGACGTCAGATCGAAAAAAGAAATGCAAATGCAGTTCCACCCCCGTCTGTCTGAACTCAGCGTCTCTGTAAATCACGCCCAGAGAGTTTGGACTGCGAATGCGCTAGGCAATGCGAAATGCATTTTTTTATTTGCCTGGAGGCACGTCCGAGTGTTTCTAGGCTCGGAAGTCCTTTATCTGAGCCTCTGGACCTTTGAACAGCAGTGGTTTAATTTTATTTTCTGTGGAAATGTGTTTATTTTTCAATGGAACGCTTCAAATCTCTCCCCCCTTGCAAAAACAAGGAAATGGATCAGCTGCGGGCTGACAGCGGAGAGCGGAGCGTTTGGCCACGCCCCCACCCTCTACTATTGGCCAGCTCTTTTCTGCTCATTTGCATTCAAGCAACAACGCCCATTATGGCCTGTTCAGAGTGAGAAAAATTACTCTTTCTCATCTTATCTCTGTTTCTCATGCACTGAGTGTTGATTTTGAAGAAGGATTCATTTACAGTATTAGGGAACCATTAAGGAGCCATATAAAAGCATCAAGAAGTACCATGTCATGGGATCTTTAAGGCTAAATAGAGTGTAGTTAGGCCTACTATAGAGTGGTACCAAAGTATTCATTCATTCATCTTCTTCCACTTTTCCATTTTCTGGGTCGCGGGGGCAGCAGTCCAAGCAGTGTTCTGCTGCCCAGAACACAATGCACCAACCCCCATGAATCCTCCCATGGGTGGTGGGTCCACAGGAGGACGGCTCACGTCACAACAGGCCTTGATGTATCTTCTGCGATGGGGCTACCAGGGTACCAAAGTATGTCGAGTATAAATGGTGTCAGCCTAGATGTGAGGAGGACGCTTATCTATGACAAAGCTGTAAAAATTTTGTTGGGTCAGAGATGCGTACGTTTGCACATACCAAGTTAATGCTTTTATATTAAAATACACCAGAATGTGGCTGCACCATCTGCAGAGCTGCACTATCTGCAGGGCGAAGTACTAACTCCACATGTGCAGTACAATATAAAACAGCAGAGTAGAGGTCAAATGAATGATTAAACACGCATTTAACTGCTAAAAAGCTCAAACAAATAGAGGCGGGCTGATCTGAGTGTAATATTTCATGTGTTTGATGATTACACCGATACGTACAGTATTTTTGCTAGTGTTTTTTCTATCAATAAAAAAAGAAGAAGAATTTATGAGTGACCAGACGTCCTCTTTTTCCCAGGTGCTTTTTTGTCTGGGAGGAATTTGTTCAGATGTCCTGATAAAGGCTAAAGTCTGTGAGAAATTACAGAGCTGACCTGTCAGAGCGGAGGACAGAGGATGTAGACACCCATGAAAAAATAATTATAGGCTACATTGTCTTATATTATTGAACTGTGACTTAGTAGACCCTTTAAAATGCAATGAAATACAGTAAATTGTTCAAAATTCCCCTCATACACATATTATCACACATTTCTCCAATCTGGTCACATTAAATAATAATTGTTATGAAACTCTCTTTGTGAACTCTTAAATAAATGATGAATTAAGGTTTCAACTGACAGATAACATTTTTAACTGTTTCTGGTGAGATAAATGATGAAAATAAAATCAAGGTAACAACTAGCATGACTGACGCAAATTGGGTCCTGATTCAAATCGGGGAATGACATGATGTGAGAGATGGAATAAAGTTCTACAATAAACAAGGAGTGAGCTACAGTTTTTGTGGTATTTATTTTAGCTTCTGTCCAATTTCTGACCCATTTTAACCAATTTATATTCCACTGTGGGCTGCACACTGTTGCAAACATGCTAGTATTTTGTTTTCTTTTTGTTTTTCAGAGATCCTGGGAGCAGCAAAGCGGGTGAACGTCAACATCCAGGACGCAGATGGGTGAGAGGTCTTCTTTAGTACATTCACACCATGCTCATTTGGCATTTTTGTCCACTGTTGTTTGTTTATTTCTGTCACATGTGCCCTAGCCTGATTCTCACCTTCACTAGCATGTTCGCGACCAAGTGTAGGTGATATTTTTTATAGTTTTGAATAAATTAATGAATGTATTTCCGTTTCCAAACCTAATTACATGGTGTAAAAAAAGTTGGAAAGATGTCAAAAATTATGTATTAGTATTGTAAATGGCCCATGATGTTATTTCCTCCACAAACACCTGGAGTTGTGTTTTGTTTTATTCACACACGTGTAACACATAAACCCTGCATCATCAGTGTCATGTGATAATACAGGAAGTGCTCCACTGTGACTTTAAACTCCATACACCTTCACTAGAATCATTTGGATGATTTTAGTTCTGGAGTTTCCCATTTCTAAAGGTAAAAGGTAGTTGTTAAAGGGATAGTGCGTTGTTTTTTTTTATATTAATCTGTATGGGTTTCCTTCTACGTGTGTTGACACCGGTTTACCTCTGACAGTCTCAGCTGATCCCGGTTCGGCTCGCTTTCTGGAGCCCACCACGTAAGTAGGTCCGGTAATTTCCCTGGAACATGAAATAAAGCTTGTTTTTCTTCTCAAAACAAAACATTTGTTAGAAAGGTGATATATTTGCGTCCGAAACAGTTGTCCACGAAACATCCAGCAGCGTATTTTGCATTCATGTATTGTCTCTCTCCACTCGTATCACTACGCCCATGTTAACTCTATCAACCTGTTCACCTTCAGCGGATGTCTACGCCGAAGTTTACAGGTCTGAACCAGGACTAAGGTGTGTGTGTGTACGTGTGTGATTATATCCTGTGTATTATTGAATTATTGAATGATTATGTGGACTTTTTGTTATAAAAGCATTTCCATTTGAACAAAGTACCTTCTTGTTACCTTCTTGTTAAGTGGTTAGCGCTCTTGCTTCACAGCAAGAAGGTTCCGGGTTCGATCCCCGGGTCGCCTAGGCCTTTCTGTGTGTGTTCTGTGTGGAGTTTGCATGCACTCAGAACACACACAGAACCCGCGTGGTCACGAAACAAGGCAACCGCGCTGCGCCAAGCTCGACTCACAGCCGCCCGCAGGCGCCAACGGCACTGCTCAGCAGCCCCGGTGTAAGCGCGAGGCGAGATCGAACCGCGGCGCCCGGAATGTGTAGCCGCTGCTTGCTTTTTTTTCGCGGCCGGCCCGCGGCCCGGGCCCCGAGCCCCGTGTGGCTGGCCTGCGGCTCGGGCCCCAAGCCCTATGTGCCGCACGAAAACAGCAGCAGCACGTGGTGGTTTAATCCTGGTCTAGTCCAGGTCTAGACCCGGTCGAGTCCAGGTCCAGTCCAGGTCCAGTCCAGGTCCAGACCTCGTCTAGTTCTGGTGCAGACCTGGTCCAGTCCACGTTTAGTCCTGGTCTAGTCTCGTAGCCAATCAGGACAGAACACAATGTTACACTATAAAAAAATGTTACACTATAAAAAAAAAATTTTAAAAAAATAAATAAAAATCTGCGAACCGCGATAGATCGAGGGATTACTGTATTTTGTTATTCAGCATCAATACATTTGTCTGCTTTTTACTAAGGAATAATTAATTGAGGAATATACAATATAATAATACTATGATATATTTATGACTCAGTGTTATGTTACTATAGCTTATATTCTTAAAGACCCTATTGAAACACTACAATTCAGGTGAAAAACGCCGCTTATCAGTTAATCATTAATCGATCGATAAGGTCAATCAACTTTCAATGAATGAATTAATCGATAATTTGCATCCCTAGTCCTGACCAAACCGAAGCAAGAAGATCATGGAGATGGTCCCTGGGCGCAGTAATGTCCTGCCCACTGCTCTTTCTTTCTTTCTTTCTTTCTCTCTTTCTCTAACTCTGAACTGCCCTGAAACACCACAGTGATATCAGTGATGGGGGAGGGCTTAGCTTAATGTCAGGCAAATGAGTTCCGTTCTGTTCCACAAGCACATCTTTAATGGGGAATTTCTCAGATTGTTGCCTTCAGAATATGTTGCTTTCACCAGGGGGGTTGTTTCTTTCCGATAAATAGTATTGTCTTATGGAGGCCATGCAACTGAGAATGCACGCTATGAATCAGATGGGATTTAGGATTTGCCATGTCTAGCAAGTCACCCTAAAATGGACTAGAATGCAGGAAC
The DNA here is from genome assembly GCA_036785185.1 of Paratrypauchen microcephalus. Classification (NCBI taxonomy): domain Eukaryota; kingdom Metazoa; phylum Chordata; class Actinopteri; order Gobiiformes; family Gobiidae; genus Paratrypauchen; species Paratrypauchen microcephalus. The sequence continues at coordinate 1,392,576 of JAVJIX010000096.1, forward strand.
TTGCATCTAGGAAATCCAAAATTTTCTGGGGGAGGACCCCCCCCTCCCGGAAAATATGTCACATAAATGAAAAATTTCACCATCCACCCTGGTTTCATTTTACAACTTGACTACTGAGACAGCCTAATAATAAAGTGTTACTCAAACAACCCACAACTCCGGGTATGTTTTTGATGAGGTAACAACATTATAAAATCGCTTAAAGAGTTAAAAAATATCAAGTGTCGGTATTGCTAATACTGGAACTTATACATTGCCCATTATTCCCATATTTAAAGGTCCCATGGCATGAAATTTTCACTTTCTGAGGTTTTTGAACGTTAATGTGAGCTCCCCTACCCTGTTTAGCCCCCCCCCCATGGTTAAAAGTTGTGAAATGTTTAAACTGAGCATTTGCGATCCTTTTCTGCGTTACAAAAAAATCAGAGCTCAAACGGGCGATTTTGAACAAGGCACCTTATTGACGTCAGATCGAAAAAAGAAATGCAAATGCAGTTCCACCCCCGTCTGTCTGTACTCAGCGTCTCTGTAAATCACGCCCAGAGAGTTTGGACTGCGAATGCACTAGGCAATGCGAAATGCGTTTTTTTATTTGCCGGGAGGCACGTCCGAGTGTTTCTAGGCTCGGAAGTCCTTTATCTGAGCCTCTGGACCTTTGAACAGCAGTGGTTTAATTTTATTTTATGTGGAAATGTGTTTATTTTTCAATGGAACGCTTCAAATCTCTCCCCCGTGCAAAAACGGATCAGCTGTGGGCTCTGAGCTCTGAGCGGAGAGTTTGGCCACGCCCCCACCCTCTACTACTGGCCATCTCTTTTCTCCTCATTTGCATTCAAGCAACAACGCCCAGAATAAAGAGTTTGAGAGAGATATTTATGACTCTTTCTCATCTTATCTCTGTTTCTCATGCACTGAGTGTTGATTTTGAAGAAGGACTCATTTACAGTATTAGGGAACCATTAAGGAGCCATATAAAAGCATCAAGAAGTACCATGTCATGGGATCTTTAAGAGTGCTCCTGTAAGATCACAGAAGACAGATTTGCTCCCAAGATTTTTGCAGTTATGATGAATTGTGATACATTTACAGAATATTCTCCACACCAAAAAAGAATGAATATTACATTGAGAAAATCAGAAATTAATTTGAAGATGAGAAAGCTCGGCTACTCGTGAATTTTAGCATGAGGGGCAAAGTGTGTGATTCAAAGCTGATAGAGACAGACTAAAATGTTTCTTTTTTTAATGACACGCTAAATTGTATTAGTAGGTGCAGGAGTGACTTTCTGACTAAATAACGAAAACAGTAATATTAAAAAATGCATTAGATCACACAATGCTTCAAACTGTAACGTAAAAATAGGGATACATTTACAATAACATTAAAGCAGACCTATTCTGCAAAATCAACTCTTCAGAGCTTTTAATCATGCTACTCACCTGCAGTTGTATTTGGAGTGATTTATGCATGTTTGAGTCATATTTAATTGCTTATTTTCAAGATGTCATTGTGATTTGGCAACGTGACGTACTCTTGGTAGAAATGGTACAAAAAAATAAAAATAAAATAAAAATCTGTTGCTCGCTTTTGGGATGTGTTACCCATAGGTGGTGCCGCACTTTGCAGCACTTTGGACTTTGTAGCAGCACTTTGTTGTCATGTTATTCTTATTTTTTTTTTCAGATTAAAATTGCGATTTAATATGTGCAAATAAAAACAATGATCCACAGGTGTCACAGTAGTGTATAAGCAGGCTCAAGTACAATATCAATACTGATTGCGAGCCAGGAAAAAAATGTATTCTTGAAAAATATTTAATGACCCTTCAAGATGCACACCGCTACTTCTGTTGCCGTTAGATACTCATTTGATCAGGTATCGGAACTAGCACTACACGGTAATATAAAGGAAAGTGCTATAATTTAATGTTGAAAAACACTTTCTATTGTCTAAAGAAAGAGTGTTTTTTTATTGTCATGGTGGTATCGGAATCAGAACACAGTATTGAGTATGTTCCTTAGTATGGAAATTGAGTTAGAATTTTTCATATCGTGACAACACTACTACTACCATTAAAACTGCTACTATTGAATGAGCTGTATCAGAACAAATATTTTGCAGTGAGGGGTGTTCTGCATGTATCCGTATGATGGAATGTTATTTGAAAGCTCGTCTGAAATCTCACGAAAAATACAAAATGGATTTAAACAACACATTTCCAGGAGTCTGTGATCAACGAGTGTTCACAGGCCTTTTTAGTTTTTTTTTTTTTTTTAATGTTATTTTCAACAAAAAAGGTGAGAGTGACTGACTGAAAAAACGCTGTCTAATTTGATGTGTGAGACTTGTTTAACAGCTTAGATCATCTCACCTGTTGTAATTGCAGCTACATCAGATCTCTCAGGTCAGATGGTGTTAAAACAAA